>JAJKKK010000120.1:0-71212 GCA_022432375.1 Nemania sp. FL0031 | reverse complement strand
TTTAAAAAAAATAATAAAGTTTAATTGTTTTATTATAGCGCTTTATATAAAAAATAAATAGTTAAAAAGTTTTTTTTGCGCTTTATATATTAAATAATATGTTAATTTATGCTAGCTATTAGCAATTTATATTTTTATGTTAGTAGCTTGTTTATATTAGTATTATATTTAGCAAAACAATTAATAAAGCAATAAAATAGCTAAATATAATAAGTCGGTTATTAATAGCTATATATATTGCTAAAAGCTATATTAATAGCTGTTAGTAGCTATTTGTAGCTATTAATATATAGTTATAAGTATATAGTAGTAAGGTTAAAAAACAAAAAAAAAGTAGTAAGCTATATATAGCTTATATAGCTTGCTTTTTTTTGTAATAAAGTTGTTTTTTTACTATTTTAGCTTACATGCTAAGCTAGGCTTAGCTATTTAGTACAGTTTAACTATTTGCTTAAGTAGCAAATTAATTTTAAATTTAATTTAAATTTATTAATAAAAATATTAAATATTTATATAAATAATTTAATAAATATAATAAATATATATAATATAATATTTTATAAAAGCTTTAATAATTAAACTTTAAGTTTTATTATTATTTAATAGTTAAACTTTAAGTTTATTGCTATTTAAAACAATATATAAAAAAAAACTATATTATAAAAAGCTTTAATAATATATTTATAAATTATATATAATAAAAACTATTTAAACTTAAGCTTTTTTTAAGTTTTTAAAAAAAAATAGTAAATACTAAATTGCTTTATTATAGCGCTTTATATATAAAAAAATAAATAGTTAAAAATATTTTATTATACTTTATATATTAAATAATATATTAATTTATATTAGCTATTAGCAGCTTATATTTTTATATTAGCAGCTTGTTTACAATAATATTATACTTAGCAAATTAATTAGCAAAGCAATAAAATAGCTAATATATAATAAGTTAATTATTAATAGCTATATATACTGCTAAAAAACTATATTAATAGCCGTTTAACAGCTGTTTATAGCTGCTAGTATATAGTAATTAATAATCGGTTATATAAGCAAAAAGTTTAACTATATATAGCTTATATATAGCTTGCTTTTTATTTTTATATAAAAAAGTTATTATTTATTTTTTTGTTTGCTTACTAAGCTTTAGCTTAGTTATTTAATTGCAGTTTATTTATTTGCTTAGGTAAAAAGTTTTATTATTATTTAAAATAATATATAAAAAAAAAACTATATTATAAAAAGCTTTATAGCATATTTATAAGCTATATATAATAAAAACTACTTAAATTTAAGCTTTTTTTTAAGTTTTTTAAAAAAAAATAGTAAAGTTTAATTGTTTTTATTATAATATTTTATATAAAAAATAAATAGTTAAAAAAAATTTTTTATGCTTTATATATTAAATAATATGCTAATTTTTATTAGCTATTAATAGCTTATATTTTTATATTAATAGCTTATTTTATATTAATATTATAGCTTAATAAAATAATTAATAAAGCAATAAAATAGCTATATATAATAAGTTTTAATTATTAATAGCTATATATACTACTAAAAAGCTATATTAATAGCTATTTAACAATTATTTATAGCTATTAATATATAATTATTAATAATTAGTTATATAAAAAAAGCTAAGCTATATATAGCTTATATAGCTTGCTTTTTTTTTATATAAAAAAATTGTTGTTTACTTTTTTATTTGTTTGTTAAACTTTAGTTTAACTATTTAGTTATAGTTTATTTATTTGCTTAAATAAAATTTTATAAAAACTTTAAATTAACAAATTTAAAAATAATTTAAAATAAATTTATATATTTTTATTTTTTAATAATAATAATAATAATTTAAATAATTATTACTTAAAAAAAAATTTTTAAAAATAAAAAATATAATATTTTTTATTTTTAATAATTAAAAATAAAACAAAAAAAAATTAATAAAACAAAAAAAAACTATTATAAAAAATTAATATTTTAAATTTATTTTAAATTTATATTAAAATTTTTTGCTTTTGTTTTTAACAAATAAGTTTATAAAATAAGTAAAACAAAAATTACTTATAGTTTTTAATTTTTTATTACTATTATTATAACCTAATTAAAAAATGCTTTTTTTTTGTTTAAAATTAGTATACTAATATACTTTTTATTTTTTTGTTTACTTATTTATTTTTTTACTTATTTACTTATTTATTTACTTAGTTTTAAATATAAACAATAATACTAGCAAAAAAATTTAATAAATATAATATATATTTATATTTAAATTAGCTTAATATAAAAGTTAAAATAATATTATATATTTATACTTTTAAAAAAGTTAAAATAGCTTTTAAAAAACTAATTAATTTAGCTAATAATATTTTTAAAAAAATAGCCTAGCAAGCTAAAAAATTGTTTAATATAGTAATAATAACAGTTAAAAAATATAGCTAGTACTAATAATAATAAAACAAAGCAAAAAACAAAATAATTTTATATAGTTTAAAACTTTTATTATAGTTATTTTTAAAATTTATTTAAATAATTATATAATACTTATATTAAGTTTATATTTTAGCTATATTTTAGCTATATTTTAATATATTATAGCTATATTTTAATATATATTAGCTATATTTTAATATATATTAGCTATATTTTAATATATATTAGCTATATTTTAATATATGCCTTTATTTTTAATAAATAAGTTTATAAAATAAATAAAACAAAAGTTATTTATGATGGTTAAACTTCGGGTTTATTGCTGCCTAAAGCGGTACGTAGGGAGGAAACTATATTACAGGGAGCCCTAGCGGCACATTTACAGGCAAACAAAAGTTATTTATAGTTTTTAATTTTTTGCTATTATTATTATAACCTAATTAAAAAATGCTTTTTTTTTTATTTAAAATTAATATACTAATATATTTTTTACTTTTTTGTTTATTTATTTATTTTTTTACTTATTTATTTACTTATTTATTTAGTTTTAAATATAAACAATAATGCTAGCAAAAAAATTTAACAAATATAACGTATGTTTATATTTAAATTAGCTTAATATAAAAGTTAAAATAATATTATATATTTATATTTTTAAAAAAATTAAAATAGCTTTTAAAAAACTAATTAATTTAGCTAATAATATTTTTAAAAAAATAGCCTAACAAGCTAAAAAATTGTTTAATATAATAGTAATAATAGTTAAAAAATATAGCTAATATTAATAATAACAAAACAAAACAAAAAACAAAATAATTTTATATAGTTTAAAACTTTTATTATAATTATTTTTAAAATTTATTTAAATAACTATATAATATTTATACTAAGTTTATATTCTAGCTATATTTTAGCTATATTTTAGTATATTATAGCTATATTTTAATATATATTAGCTATATTTTAATATATATTAGCTATATTTTAGTATATTTTAGTTATATTATATTATTCTAATGTTTATTATAGTTATAGTTTAATTTTTATTAAAATATTAAATATATAATGCTTGCTTTTTTTTTATACCTAGTTATTTTTATATAATAAAATTAGTTATAAATATATAGTTATTGCTATATAGTTATTTTACTATATAAATAACGTAAATATAATATAGATTTTTAATAACTTTAAATATTAAGCTTACCGCAAAAAAAATGCTACTTATAACTTTATTAAAACTATTTTATATAGCTGTTTATATAACAAGCGCAGCTTTAAACTTTTAGTATATATATTAAGCCAAACTTTTTTTTATTACCTGCTAACGCTTAATTGCTAAACTTTAGCTAAAAAAGTAGCAAAAAAGTAGCTGTTTTAAGCTTGCTAACCAAACCTTATTTAATATGCTGCATATACCTAAATTGCAGCCTACAGTTAAGCATATACGTAAATAAAAATGCCTGCCGCTATAGCAAGCCCTTAAAGCAAAGCTTTAGCTAAAGCTATTTTTAAATTATTAAAAGCAATTAAAAGTTTTAATACTTAAAATGTAAACAAATTTAACTACAATATAAAGCTTGATTTTTTTGTTATATATATATTAGCATATTTAAACAATTTTAAATATGCAAAATTTAATAAAGCTATAATAAAACTTAAAATAAACTAAAAAGCTAAAATAAACTAAAACATAGTAAAAAAAGTCAAGCTTATAAAAATCAAAAAAGAAGTTTTTATTAAAGCACTTTAAAAAATCAACCAGTATATAAATCTAAGGTATAATTAAGTGCGATTAACTTGTTATACGGCAGCAAGCTAAATAGCTTAATAGCTAACTGTTTAAAGCTTAATTAAAGGGCGTTATTGCAAAAAAAGAAGCTATTTCTAGCGTTTCGGCTTTTTTTATAAGGAAAAAGGCATTAAGGGCGTTATTAGTGGCTAACTAACGAATTGCGGCTCAACAGGAAGCTAGGTTGGTTAGTTAACAATAGATATTCGATTGTACTATAGTACGTAAAACACAAATCACTAAATGACTATAAATAAGCTAAAGCCTATATTATTTTAATGTTTAGTTTACTATTATTTTAATATTTAGTTTATTATTATTTTAGTATATTTTAGTATATATTTTAAGTTTATTTTAGTTAACTATAGCCGTTAAAACTATTAAAAATTATATAAAGTTTTTGCTAATATAATAATAAATATTAATATATTATTAATTAGCAAATAGTAAAATGTTAATTAGCAAATAATAAAATAATATAGTTAATAATAAACCTAAAGTATATAAAATGTTATAATAATAAAATATAATAATAGTTAGTTAAAAAGTAATAAAGTGTCTACTTAGGCAAGTAGATAAACTGCAACTAAATAGTTAAGCCGAAGGTTTAGCACGCAAGTAAAAAAATAGGCAACAACCTTTTTGTACAAAAAAAAAGCAAGCTATATACAAGCTATATATAGCTTAGCTTTTTTTATATAATTAATTATTTATAACTATATACTAGCAGCTATAAATAACTGCTAATAGCTATTAGTATAGCTTTTAGTAGTATATATAGCTGCTAACAACTAAATTATTATATATTGGCTACTTTATTGCTTTGCTAATTATTTTGCCGAGCATAATATAGCTATAAACAGGCCGCTAATATAAAAATATAAGCTGCTAACAGCTAGCAAAATATTAGTATATTAGTTAACCTGCAAAGCGTAAAAAAACATTTTTAACTATTTATATACTGTATTATAGCGCTATAATAAAGCAATTTAGCACTTATTACTTTTTTAAAAACTTAAAAAAAGCTTAAGTTTAGGTGGTTTTTACTATATATAGCTTATAAATATGCTATAGGGCTTTTTATAATATAGTTTTTTTTTTATATACTACTTTAAGCAGCAATAAACTTAAAAATTAACTATTAAAAAATAATAAAGTGTTAATTAAGTTAAAAAATAGTATAACAAATAAAAAAAACATAAAAATAAAAGTTTTTTTGCTTTTAAGTATAAAAGCTTTTAGTTTTAGTTATTTTATATTATTTTAATGTTTAGTTTATTATTATTTTAATATTTAGTTTACTATTATTTTAGTATATTTTAGTGTATATTTTAAATTTATTTTAATTAGTTATAGCTATTAAAACTGCTAAAAATTATATAAAGTTTTTATTAATATAATAATAAGTATTAATATATTATTAATTAGCAAGTAATAAAATAATATAGTTAATAATAAACCTAAAATATATAAAATATTATAATAATAAAATATAATAATAATTAATTAAAAAGTAATAAAGTATTAGTTAAATTAAAAAGTAATATAACAAATAAAAAAAGCATAAAAACAAAGGTTTTTTTACTTTTAAGCGTAAAAGCTTTTAGTTTTATATTAAATTATTAAAACTAAAAAAAAAAAAAAAAAAAAAAAAATAAATTTAAAAGTTATTTTTTATATTTTTTATTTTATTTTATTTAATTTAAAGTTTATTATAATTTATATTTTAATTAATTATAATATTTTTAAAATATAAATTAAATAGTTTTAAATTAATTTATTAAACTATTTATTTATATAAATTTAAATTAGCTATAAAAACTAATTAAATAAACTTATATTTTTTTAATATAATTATTTATTTATTTATTAATTAATATATTTAATTATATTATAAATAAATAGTTTTATAAAATATAAAAATTTATTATATAATTTTTTTATTTATAATATTAAATATTTAAATGCCTTTGTTTTTAATAAATAAGTTTACAAAATAAATAAAACAAAAATTATTTATAGTTTTTAATTTTTTATTACTATTACTATAGCTTAATTAAAAAATGTATTTTTTTTATTTAAAAATAATATACTAATATTTTTTATTTTTTTGTTTACTTACTTATTTTTTTATTTATAAGCATAAATTTTACAATAAACAAAAAATAAGCTAAAACTTTTTAAAAAATAGCTTTTTAAAAAACGTTTAGCATATTTTTAAAATTTTTTTATAAGCAAAAAAAATAATAATATTAACGTTATTATTTTTGCTTAGTTTTATATATACTAGCAAAAAAACTTAATATAATAAGCTAATATATATAATATTTAAGCAGTTTATAAAATTTTTTAATTTTTTAATTAAATTAAAAATATTTTTAATTTTTAGTATAGCTTTTAAAAAATTTGCTTAATAAAATAATATAGCTATATAATTTATATTATAAGCTAATTTAATTTATAACTTTGCTTGCTAAAAGCTGCATATAGTACTATTAACGCTATAAAATATATTATTAACAATATATTTTTAATATAATAATAAAGCTTTTATAATTTTTTAGTTAAAATTATTATAAGCTAATTTAATTTGCAATTTTACTTATTAAAAACTGCATATAATATTACTAGCGCTTTAAAAAAAATTAAACAAAAAAAAAAAATAAAAAAAAAAAATTTATATTTTAGCTATATTTTAGTATATTATAGCTATATTTTAATATATATTAGCTATATTTTAGTATATATTAGTTATATTTTAGTATATGCTAGCTATATTTTAGTATATTTTAGTATATATTTTACGCTTATTTTAACCGGCTATAGCTGCTAAAACTGCTAAAAATAACCTGCTACTAAAACTGCAAAAAGAAAAAAAGGCATAAAAAAAATAAAAAAACATAAAAACAAAAGCTTTTTTGCTTTTAGCTATAGAAGCCTTTAGTATATTAAATTTAAATATTATTTAAATTTAATTTGCTTATTATTTTTTATTTAAATATATTATATTATTTTTATATTTATATTATTATTTTTTTATATAAGTAATTAGTTATTTTTTAGTTATAAGCAGTTTTAAGCTAGTTTACTAAGCTACCTACCTACGTAGGTCTAAACCAGCTGCAAAAACTAGCCGAATAGGCTCATGCTTCCTCTAATACCACTACCTATCTACCTACTGATTGGTGTGCCTGATTGTGCTGTAGACCAGTTCGTAACCAGTCTTGAGATCCACTGGATTGATAGAGGTGTTCCAAACATCCATATTAGTCAAGTCCCATTTGGTTAGCCACAAATCCGTATCGTCTATGAAGTCGTAAGGTGAGCATTCAAGCCGTGCCCGAACCGCGGGAGTCGTCATGGTCACATTAGCAGATAATTTCGCGTTCGCTGTTGTATTTCCGATATGCTGAGGAGACTGTAGAGAGATACCGGATAGGTCAGTCGGAACGAAACTCCAGCCTTCTAAGCTCCAGGACGGTTCGGGGCCTTCTAACGATAGCTGCGTTGTTGCTCCATATATCCATGAAGTCGAGATATTGGAGAATATTGTGCCGAGCAAGCTTGCACTACTGTCTGGTGAGCTTGGGGACACCGCTAATTGAACTGTCGATACCATGGGGACATGGCGCAATTCTAGAGTCCTTGGCACCGATGTCGTGTCAGGAAGAGTTCCTGGTGCCCGATTCCACAGCGATGACATAGCAATGGTGACTATAGTGTTAGCTTAGCGGCCAGCAGAAGAAATTTGAATTCCACTTACGGATTTCGGAGAGAGATGCTCCCGTGGAGAGGAGAAAAAGAAGCCAGTGTTTTCTTCTCATAGCTCTTATAGAAGACCACATGAGGTAAGAGGACCTGTACGATACAGCAACTCCCTTATCCCCTGATACAGGACCCTCTGCTAACGCCAAATATGGCTGAACCCTTCGAAGTGTAGTTTCGAAACTCCCCCACCATAGACCAATGATGATAGCAATAAAGGTAGTGATGATAGAGGCCGGGTTAACCTGGCCGAAGCTCTTGCCCCGGACCGAAATGTCGATGTTGTAAACAAAAACTGTCTGGTACAAGCCTCGGGACATTGATAGGCGGTACAAGATCGCAATAGCAACCAAAGTGGCTACCAGTACGACAAAAAGCATTGCAATAGCCCAGAAAGGGAAATAGTTAGGTTCTTTATCGTCGCCGGCAGACCGACTTGCTAGCACTTTATTATCTGCCGGCTTGCTTTCGATGCCTACGACGGGCGTAGTAACTGGCCTTGCCTCAATTTGGCCGTTGTTCAATTGGAATCGGAAATTGGACAAAACAGGGCTGGCGCTATTTTGGGTGATATTCTGTCTTCCAAAGATACTCCTGATTGTCGGACTATAGGAGATGAGCCTAGCAAAACTTATGATGGGCGCAGGGTCCTCTGTAAGGCCGAGCGGTCGTCTCGATAGTCTCGTCAGGTATAACACGACCACAATAAGTATAGCCTGCACTATTATAAGGACCTCCAGTGCAATGGCGACCGATGGTACAACGACAATTCTGCGTGAGGTAGTCGACACAGAACCCGAAGTTTCACTCACGTCCTTAGTAGTCTTGAGGTCGAAGTTGGTTCGAAGAATTTCAGCGAAGAACTGTCGTCTGATCCTTTGCATTTTGGTTTCAATAGAGACATCTGCGATCATCTCCTCTGTAGAAAAGGTATAGAGAGCTGAGAGCAAGTTTGCTGGGCCGGTACTGTAGAAAGAATCGAAACCCAGATCACCAGAGCTAAACCTCCCTGCATCGAGATGAACAGTCCAATTCGAGTCGAAAAAAACATTGTCAAATGCGGTACTATTCGCCGTCTCGGCTGGAATAGGCATTCTGCTCTCATGGTACTCAGTCGCATTGATTGTGACAACTGACTGGCCATTTTCCAAAAATGCCGTCGCGGTGGAATATCCAACGTAATATGTGTTCCGGCAGATTTGACCCGTCACGATAAAATCTGTCCTATTAGTCCCATAGAAACCATAGTTTCCCTCTGTTGTGGAAATAAGCATCTCATCACCGGTGCAGCCAAATATCGTTGCACTGTTGTCTTCATTCAGGCCTGCGCGTTCAAGAGTGTTCGTCAGATTGCTAATTCCGGACCAGATCTCCCCAGGTGGCGCGTAGAAGAGTGATGAATTCCCCAAGTCAAGCTTCAGCGTGCACCCCGTTGGCGAGACGAGCGCAAGCGATAAGTTCGTACTGCCGCGATTGGTAGGAGGTGGTGGGCTGTCCCATCTCTGATGCATAGGCTCACAATCCAAGTCAAGGCTGAAAATCGTTGTGTATGCAGACCATTTCCTGTTTCCCTGTGGCAAGATAGGCGCTAGAGGTACAGTACTTATACCATCAGGCCAAAAAGGTAAGACGACATAGTCGTCTGTTATCCACTAGAGAACTCGGAGTTAGTTATCGCCATTTTGAGCATCATTTATGAGGATCTTAGAAGTTTCCAGACACAGGATTCACCAAAAAGGAAAGTCTCAACTCTAGAAACAGCTGAAACAGGAAGAAAATAGCCCCGAGATGCACTCACTGCCGAGGTAGACAGGTTCCGTAGGACATTGCTAATAGTCCTGAAATATGTAGTTGCAATGGGAGCAGGTTGAATCGGGAGACTAGAATTAAGATCGAGCTGAGAGAACCGCGCTGTCTCGCTGAGTATTACGTCCTGGGATATAAAGAGTGCCGAAGATAAAGGCGACACGGCCAGGAATCCCAGGACGAAGGCAATTGTAGTGCAAGGCAATGCCCACTTAGCCCCAGAAAGGGGGCTGGGCCAACTGCGATATAGAGCGCTCCACCATGTGTCAGCAGCCCATGTCAAAGCCAACCCAGCCGTCGTCCCTGATGGCGTTGCCAATCTCGCAAATGGTTCTGTGCGCTTGACGTCGTCCAGTAAAATGGTCGCCAGCAGGCCAGAGACGACCGCAAGGAGGGTTGGGACGAACTTAGTTCCGACTGCAATTGCGCTTGACCCATCGTCAGTCACCAGGCCATAATTCCGAGAAGAGACTGCATGAACAACAATGACGGCAATCTCAAGGACTAGATATAAGGCGATAATTAGAGATAATGGTATCCAACGCAGAGTATAGGGAAGCCAAGTCGGATCTGCTAATCGCGAAGCTGTCAGGGGCGTATGATAAGTTTCTGCCTCTTCGTCATCTGATGTAGTTCCTGAATGTTCCCGTATCAGTGGGGGGAAAGATTCAGATGAAGCCTCTGCGTTGACTAAGCGTGAGTATTCGAGATCGTGGAAAACGTAGCCCGTAGCGTGTACATCGTCGGTATTAGTATCAGTTCCCAGCGGTTGGTATGGACTAAAAACATGTCGACTCATAGTGCATTCTTCCGCTCGTTGTGCGATAGGAGGACCCAATCAGTACGTTCATATTCATTGATGATAATGATAATAATAGAGAAAAAGAATCAGTTGTTGAATATCGGAAGACAGTGAGCTGCGAACAGCTCAAGGCGGCAGAACCTGGAGCATCAGCCATATTTCTAACCGGGATAATCGGTTGCACTACCTAGATTGCATTCTTTCCCGTCCTATAAGATATCATGACATGGGGAGATCGTTGTTGGCGTATATTTTTATAATCACTAGTCTAGGGTCCTATGCTAACTTTGGGGGCGGAGAACTAAATGCTTACGCCAAGGCGTCTCGAAGGTACCTAAGATCTCACTTAGCTGCTTCATATATCGATTCTACACTACATGTAGGTACCTAGCCCATTGCATATGTACATATTTACGTATGCTGTACTGCGTAGGTGTGCTCACCCGCATGACTCTACATTGGAGGTAAGCGCTTCGGTTTTGCGTGTGCTTTCAGTTCGGGGGCATGAAACCTAATACCTAACTAAATATTAATTTTTTGAATACTTGCCTCTTATCCACGTCGACTATGCACCCCGTATATTCCTTAATTAAGTATCTACTGTTGCGGGTCTGCTGTTCTCCGTTTCCATCTTAGCGTCACTAAGCCTCAAGGGTCTACAAGTATCATGGAGTCGGTCTCACGATTTCACCTACTGTATGTACATCCTCCGGATGGTACACATCTTTAAACACTACAATATCGCCGATTGCACAAGCTATATCAGTTAGACCCCTAATTAATCCTATACCCCTTCGTTAAAGAGAGCAAGTCTTTGGTTGGCCTCCCGCATCACTATGTATGAGAAATATTCGGCCCTTGGATAGCCGTGGTGACACCTCGGAGAATTTTTGACGAATCGGCGATACCCGGGAAGACGCGAGACCCAGCTACATCATCAAAGAGGTCCCGGTCATCGTGGCTAAAGCCCATCCACTGAGATGATAGTCAGACTGAAATGAGTAACTGTACTCGGAGTCCGAATGGGATACTATCGACAAAGACGTCTGTAAAGCTTAATAATACAAACAGCCTTGACACTTTTTTCATTGTAAGTTCTCATAATAATAATACATACCACGTAGACTAAAGTTAGTCTAGCTATATACATTATAGCTCATGTCAAGCAAACTAAAAATCCACTTAAATTGTACTACAAGCAAATAAGTTTTAGTCGCAATTTTACCGGCAAGAACGCCCAGCATGGTTGATAGGCTATTCAAACACGTATTACTGACCCCTAGGGAATATTGAAGGCTGTGAAAAGGCCTAGCTTAAGAAGAAAGTTGACGATCCCGAACAAACTGCTTCCGCCGTTCGTAAGCTTTAGGAGTCCAGCTTTTTTCTCTAGGTTTATTATATTTATGGGTTTAGGAGTTTAGGAGTTTAGGAGAAGTGAGGTGAGACGTACGTGGAGCCGTAGGTAAGGATGTGAGCTTCTCTATTAATCGATATCGTAATTATACATTCTTTACTA
Source organism: Nemania sp. FL0031 (assembly GCA_022432375.1). Classification (NCBI taxonomy): domain Eukaryota; kingdom Fungi; phylum Ascomycota; class Sordariomycetes; order Xylariales; family Xylariaceae; genus Nemania; species Nemania sp. FL0031. The sequence goes on along the minus strand of JAJKKK010000120.1, from coordinate 59,092 downwards.
TATTGCTTCCAAGCGGTATTTTTATTATTTTCACTTTCGAACTTTCACAAGTTTGGCGCCTCAGTGCAAGCAAACGCAACTAGGCCCATGTCTAAGGCGTCTGTAAACCTTAGACACTTAGGTAGAAAATAAATGATAGTGAGGTTGCAGCTAGTAACCACTTATATTGGAGTCGTTCTTTAATAACCAAGGAAAGCACATTTCCATACATAACAATGCTATGATACAGTCACTTTAAGGGGTTAACTAGCGTCCTATCCTAAATACGATCCCTAAGTTTAAAGCATAGATAAGCGCTATTGCTTGATCCCGCCCATCCTCAGGGTCTAGAAGCGACCCTTCTGCGACCCTCTACTGACAAGGAGGTTCAAATCTGAAAAGCTCTAAAGACGTCTGCAATACCGATGCCCCCTTTTGTTGTACGCCCCGTTCTCTCCAATTGGTAAATCCGCACGGCGGTCATGATAACGGCGCGGGCCCAGTGGCCTCCAATGTTAAGCCGAACAGCTTGGTCTGTGAACTTGAGCGTGAACATCTCTTTGCTGTGTCCCAGTTTGACGGGCTTCGAGTAGATGAGTCGAGTTAGCGGTTGCCTGTCATCCATTAGAGGTGACCCATATTGCGGCGGCAGATCATTTATTCGTTCTTCTAACGGATGTCGCGCCAACTCCCACCCGCCGTATTCAAACCCCGGCTCTCCATTTCTGACCTTACGCCATAAGAACTGATGAAATCTCCTGTCGGACCCCGTCGGATTATTAAAAAGGAATGTGAAAGTAGCGACCTCCCCCCTATCCGATATCTTCGATCTCAAAAGGAAGGCTAGTTTGATATCACCTGTATTCCTTGTGTTCATAGGATCCGGCATTAGGACTATATTGCTGTTGGGTCCATTCTTAATGTATTTACCGGGTGATTTAATCTCCTCGCCAGCAGCAGCAATGATGAGGTCATCGTTTCCAGGGCCACAACGTAACATTACTCCGGGGGAGGTCCCGAGGGGTTCCACTTCGCGGTGCGTACTTTTTATGGTGACAGCGTATAGGCGATCTTCCTTCGAATCACGGCAGAGGTAGAATGTGCCATCATTGCTGAGGTCGCCGTACGCCCTCAACGTCGGTGGAAACTCTAAGCGTGACCCCACCGCAGGCGCTACTACGCTCTCATCATAACTTGGCGGTTGTTCGGTGCGTATAGGATTCCTAGCTACACTAGTCTGTGCCTTGGAGGAGTCATGAGCAGACATAATCAGGCACTATCTGTTGGTTATACATAAGCTAGTGCCTCTTACATGGTAAGCTATACTCTGTGGACAACATACTGGTTTATTATTACACAGCCAAGTCCAGATCGTGAGAAGAAAGTGGCTAGAGAAGCGGAAAGTTGTAGAGAGAGAGAGTTATGAATTAGAGTTCGAGAGGGCTTTGTGAGCTAGCCTAAGAAGACGTTGATTGGTTGAAGAACAGTACGTAGATGATAGTGAGTATGATGGAGAATACCGCAGAGTTGAGGGTGCTAACGAATAGATTGTGACGGCCAGTTTAGGTTGGCAAAGATGCTTAACGCGGAGGAGACAAGTATGAGAAAGAGAGAGAGGAAATGAAGAGGGTAGAAAAGGCCGCCCATCTTAGAGGACATGTCTAGCATCTTGCCCAGGACAGTATTGAAGGGATTGCTGTTGAGCTTATGATTGGTCTCGGACACTACAAGGGAGAGTGTTGTGGACTTTTGGGTCAATAACAACTGGCCAGTAATATAGAAGTATTGGGCAACTCGGTAAAGGGCGGCCTCTGGTAACGACTCGGTTGTAGTTGGCTTCGCTGATTGGTTAGCTTAGTTAAGCAGCTTGGAACTTTTACACTCTTATCAAACAAGCTGATGGGGAATCAACACAGAGTATTATCCAACCAGAACAGTAGAACATAGCCAGGTACATAATTAACTTATTTCAGACTGCTCTAGACTTTTGTACCTCACTTGAGAATCCTACCTTCTTACCTAAGTTCGGAAAACCTTTGGCCATATTAAGCTTTTAATATCATAAGTACTTTATGCTGTTCTTATATTTAATCCTTTCTGAAGGATTCTTTATATATTCGAGCTCAGAATACTGTTAAGATAACTATATATAGATCGGGCCGTAGCCCGTACCTTGACCTCGCTGAACATCCGCTTGCTGGACTGGGCCATATGGGAATCCAGTCAAGAAATTGCCTACTTGCGTAGGCAGCGGAGTTGCCTTTAGCTTGGCTTGAATACGTTTTGCCGCATCAAGGAACCGGTCCTGCACCTCGCTGTAGTCTTTCACCACAAGCTTCCGGTCGCGCTTCACGAATTCCCCGTTAACAAGAACGTGCTCTATGTCCCCAACGCTTGCATGCAGAATCACTGCCGCAATCGGGTCGGACCAACCTAGTAATGCCGGTGACCGGCCGTCCCAAACCACAATATCAGCAACAGCATCTACTGCTATGATCCCAAGGTCATCCCTACCGAGAGCTAGACCACCGTTCCTCGTGGCTAGGAGGAACGCCTGGTTCACAGACATCGGGTTACCGTTGGGGATCTGCCAACGGTCGATAACGGTAGCGCCATAGAGATGCTCTCGTACCCTTTGTAGCCAGATGCGCGCTTGTGTGAGGATGTCGGTCGAAAAGGTGAAATGCGTATCAACACCTAGGGAGCCCTGGTCCATAATGAGATGGCTGGATGGGTGCGTGTGGCCGTAGTGCATCTCAGACTCTGGCGTGGTGGAGATGTGTTGATTTGTATCCCGCAATAGCTGAGCTCCTCTCGCAGTAAGAAAAGCCGCATGGGAGATGACAACGGGTATGCTCGAATTCAAGAGCCCTGAGCGAAAAATATCCTCGGGAGTGTTCCCAACTACCTTTATCAGATAGTATTGAGGAAAGATGGGTCGGATCGACTTACATAGCCATGGGCCTTCAACTTGGTGAGATGTGAATACTGGCACGTTGCTCTCTCTACATCATCAATTAGTTCACCTTAGCGTTCTCGTTCAAATGGGCAGTATAGCTTACTTCGCAAGATCTACAACCGACTTGGTTATAGCTTCTGGGCTGTCCGTAAAGTCATCATACGCTATGCAGAGTGTTGAGAGATTGGCAGGAGATGAAGCGGCCAATTCTCGCCAATGTTCTATCTGCTGCGGCACTTGAAAATCGGTAGTAGTATTCATGAAAGCATAGGCGAAGAACACTCTAGCATTGCTATCTACCGAGGCTTTCCAGCCGGCAGAAGCATGGTCTTTCGTCCACGTATGATGGGCGTGGTCCAATATGGTCGTAACACCAGCGGCTTGCGCCTCGTATATTCCTGCTAGTTGGCTAATATACAGGTCATCGGGAGTAAAAAGCGGTAGCGCTACACTTGCGCTATATCGGTTCGCATACTCGGCCAGTGTTGTATTGGATCCGAGCGTTTTATAAACGGTTTGCCACCCATGACGGTGAGTGTCCACAAAACCGGGAGTGATGATCTTGTCAGTACAATTAACGACCTCTGCATTCTCCGGGATGCCCGGAGGGGAGTGGCTTTCAGATATCAGTGTGATGCGACCCCCTTGAATAAATAGCGATCCACCGCGTATCACATTAAAGAGTCCAGACGTTTTATCAAAAGCGATAATAGTCCCACCAGTTAGGAGTTTCGAGCTTGCAGCGAATGGCGCGAACGCTACAGCATATAGCAGCCAGAAACTATAAAAAGACTGCATGTTAGGTAACATGTCTTGGGTTTGAGAAGCTTTAGGGTGAACGGTTGTGTTCCTTGGATTGGGGGCACTTTTGGGAGAAGCAGGGAGAGGGATGTTCCCCTCGCACTGGTAATATAACTACCTAGGTAAACCACTTACCCACGGACGTCTCGGAAGACGTAAATGGTATCATATATCGGAATGGAAGCCAATGTCACCTTGCGGGGTAACGCTAACAGCAATGATGCACCCGCCAGCCCTGGTTGATAGTAAAGAGAAGTGCGACGTGAGGAGAAATAAACGTGTGCGTACGACTCCCTTGTCAATCGGGGCGCCGATCAGGCCGTTCCATCCATGGGTTGCGTTTAACAGGAAGAAATTTCCAATGAACTTGTATAACCCTACTCGTAATGTAGTGACCGCTTGGAGTACAAAGAAGGGAATGAACCCGTTACGGCTACGGCAGGGTGTTGTATTATACTTAGTTGTAAATACTCATCACTCTAACAATTATTCGAGTCTGGGACTTTAGCTCTGATTCATTATGGTGTGTTATCAAACGCCGCCTAGAACCTACACAGAGCCTTGTTCTACGACACACGCCAGTGTTTATGAGGGTCCAAATGAAGACATATAGTACTCGCGGTGTACTATTGCTTACCTAACCCCGGAGGTGGTCATTTAGCATAACAAGTATGATAGTTCTTTTCGGCTTGCTCGTTTCGGCAGCGTCCTCTGTTCCTCATGGCTTATAAATAACCGAGTATATTGGCCTGAGTATTGTAAAGTTGAGCCGGTGTTGAATGTAATCGTTGAGACCCTTGTGGGCACCCTCATCCAATATAAAGCATAAGTAAGTTACTCAGTAGATGAGGAGTTTTGTTAGAAGCATGTAAGATTATGGTTACGCAAAACAGCTGAGAGTTTTCATTTTCGGGTCACGAAACCTCTAGTCCTGGAGGCTTCCATACCGACTCTGCACCATTTGTATGATATATAGCTTTCATCATTTCCAATCTTTTGAAAAGGCAGCGTAACCCTTATCTTTCGAGAATGTATACTGCCAAGGACCTTGTCCATGGCTCTGAGCCAATTTGAGGAACACATCAGCGTGTGCATCATCGGTAACCCCTTTATACATCGGCTGGCCGTTTGAATCTCGCTCGTCAACATAGTAGAAGCTAGGAGAGCATGTAAGTTTCATATATTTATCGACTCCGGCCTACCATCTAATGGAATAATAGAAAAGTGCCACTCAGGGGGTTAAGTGAATAACACGAACCTAAAGGGCTTGTCATTGTGTGCATGGAGAGCTAGATACTCCACCATGTATGCCGCGGTAGCTTTACCGATACCCAGACTGAAGAAACCACGGAGAGGCTTCTCATTGAGGGCGTTACCAGTGAACATGTATGTTGCACCCGCAGGCCCTAGTTTTCCCTGTGACTCTAGGTCCAGGAAGCCCTTTACAGCCTCGTCCGCGGCAACACTAGGGCTTAAAGCGTTCACATTCATTCTCTTCTGAAAGCCCTCTGGAGAGTCCATATCAAGAACCGAGTTTGGAGTGCTACGCGCCGATGCATATGCTACTCTATCATTAGCTGATTGGGTTGCTAAGAGGCTTCGAATCGTAATTCATGTACGACTTGAAAGGGAGTTGCGAGACGCTCCATGCCCGAAAGAGAAGACGCTTACCGTTGTATATGACAACCTCAGGCACACCGACCTCTTGATGGACTCTCTTGAATAGAGCAGGAACTTGCTCAAGGTCGGTGGCGTCGAATTCAAAGAATGGGAACTTGGATGGGTCAAGTCTCTGAGTTCTCGCTGCGACGGCGACCTTATAACCCGCAGCAGCAAATCTTGCAGCGCTGGCTGCGCCCACAGCGGCACCTGCGCCGATAATCAACGCTACGGGCATTTTTACCAATTTTTGAACAGCAATGAAGTGTGTCGATATCGCAGGATGTATCTCTAATAAGGCAATAGAAGTGTGGTATTAACTGTTAACTACAACTTGATATAAAGCAGAGCAGCCGGCTGAGATCTTATACTACTTAGACAAGACTCAAACGGAAAGCTAGCTTCGAGTTTATACCAATATCATGCGAAAGGGCGGCGAACCTGATGCTGGGGGTCCCATCAAAGGTATTAGAAAGCAAGCACCGTTAACGTAACGTATGACAACTTAATCATGCCGTGTGGTTCTATGCTCCCCGCGGTCGGTTTATTAGTAAGGAGCCTATGGTAACTTTTCGCGACGAACTTCTCTTGATTAGACTAGTAGATACAGAAAAGGAGGGCAACCAACACATGCTAGCGCGAACATGATTGGAATCTATCTCCTCTAATCCGCTCGCAAACCGGTCCCTAATCGCGTAGGTAGGTGTCAGCGCCCCAACTTACAGCATACCCTTGAGAGTACATAACTCTTCATGGGCCTGCATAAATAGTCATAATGATTCAATGTAAAGCAAGGATAAATCCATTTAGATTCTAGACTCGATCTTGGCATTTCTGTAGCTAGATATCGAGAGTAGCTGGATAAAGGCAACGGCTTGGTGATTTATCAGCAACATTATTACCAAGCCCCTAGATCATTAGTCAGGCCATCTACATCTTAACTCCACGAAAGTCCCACGCCTGCGTTATCGCCGATCAGTCCTTAAAACTCATAAGGTCATCTCAAGAGCATTCTGGCGTCGAACCCGTTGAGATTGGTATTAGCATGACTTCGATGACGTCAAACTGAGGAGTAATGAGCACAGAGGGTTACTGCCTGAGGCTGTTTACTACCGTTATCTACTGAGCGACATATTTCGATGCAACCACGAAGCAAAGGAAAACATCGTCTGATAAGTCTGAGAGTTCCCACCTTGGGACGCAGGGTGCGGCCACAGCAGCCCACAGCAGCCCTCGACCTCGAGAGTCGATAACCGCTAATATTCACCTCGACGACTTGGCTTCCTATGCCACCGAGTCTGACGCTTCTATATCTTTGATAACCCATCCTCGCTTGGTGCTATAGACCTAATAGTGTTAATGAACTTATATTTAACGCTCATGGAGACAAGCGCAGGGCCTGCGCTAAGAACAGCAAGCTAATTCTGAGAGGCAGCTTGTGAATAGTATATCCATTGCAATGTGGGTATCCCGAATCAAATTTAAGGCCGGAATTTACTCGAAGGGACTTCTCGGATTAGGGGCATGGAAACCACGAGCCATCAGCATCGGGCCGAGATGCTGTTCAAATTTAGAGAACTAAGTGATGTGAGCGATGAGTTAATGAAAACGAGAGGTCATAAGATGACTCACGATGCTTTTCTGGCTCATGGGCTTGACACCATCTTTGATCCAGATCCCCCAGCTGCCCATCATATTAGCTAGCATCATATCAGTCATGAGGCGATCCCCGATGACGACGATCTCGCTGGGATGTGTCACACCCGTCTCGGGGTGTTTCTTGAAATGGGCCATGATTTCGTCTTTGCAGCCTGGTTTCTTAACGCGGTGTGCGAGAACAGAAACACCAGTGGCCGCTTCAAGCTCCTTAGCTAGTCGGCCATCGCGGTCATAAGTTGTGGCGCCAGCTGTGTTTGACACGATTAAGAGCCGATGACCAGGATATTCTTTGCGCAGTTGCTTAAACCGCTCCTGTATGGCATTAGTTCTCAAAATATTCTACGAACAACAGATCCGATATTTAATCTGTGAGGGTAGAGACAGCACTTACGGCGTACGCAGGGTATATCTCATTTGTATCCGGATAAGCAAAGCAGTCATCTTTGTCAAGCACCACTGCTTTGATATTGCATTTCTTGTCTCGTGCCTCAAACGCTCTGTCGAGTGGGCTTGGCAGGTCGCTAAATGTCGATACGGTGGCGTGTGGAAGACATAGTGAAGGCTTCACCGCGATTTTAAATACATTTAAAAATCCGGATAGGTTTAGATTCATCGGATCTAAAATGTCGTATTAGTGACCTCTTAGATAGTCTTTAATGTTGTTTTAAGAGTGAGTGAGTGAGAGGGTGAGGGAGGTGTGAAGTTGCATATGAAAATGTCTAGGTACATCTTTTGAGAGGGAGTGGAGACAGGGGTATACCTAGCTGCAGAGTCCCTAAAGCCCCTTATAGATCAATTAAGGTTAGTGAGACAATGAATATTCCAGGGCAGCTCAATACCTATCTACCCCGGGCACCTAGCTCCTAAAAATAAACTCGATTTCTACGTAGCTCAGTCGCGTTAATTGATCGCGTCTCAAAATTCCAAGTTGCGACGTTAGCTACATTTCTCAGCTCGCTCCCTCTCGCCCGCTCGTTGTGTTGTTCGTCTACTATACAACACCACGGAATATTGCGATAGCATACAATGGTACGTACGAAGCGACAACAGCCGAATAGTGCCGAAACAACACTGAGGAGCAGCTCAAGAAAACGAGGTCGGGAAGAACACGAGGAAAACCACTCGACAGAAGAAAGCACTCCCTCGAAACGACGAAGTAGCCGAGCTGTCGCGAGCACACGCCTTAGCAATGCTCATTCAGAATACGATTTTCCCTCGGACGATGACACTGAAGCAACCCCTAGAGCGCAGGAAACGCCGAGGAAGCGAGGCAAAGCATTAGCACCGACCACAGTAAACGGAAACGACCAAGCCGCTACGCCTCGCGGCCGCAAGAGCAAGGGCCTTAATTTTACGACGCCCTCTAGAACTAGGGGCATTACCAACGGGGAAACACCGCGGCGACAGCGCAATGACCGGTCGGCGAGGAAGAAGAGTGCCCGGGCGCTGATTGAGAAAGTCGTCGGTGGGGTGTCTAGTGACGAGGAAGCGGATGAAGATATTGCTCGAGAAATATACGAGTCAAGCGAAGATGATGACGCGGGAGAGGATGCTGGAGGCGGGGATGCTGAGGAAATACCAGACGAAGCCGCAACACCGTCTAGAAAGCCCCGTGGCCGCGCCAAGGCGACGAAAGGAACGAGAACACGCAAGAAATCCCCGACACCACCGCGAGACCTGCCTCCTCATGAACTCTACTTTGCGCAGACCCGGCCCGGCGCAGCGAAGACATCAAATAATACCCTTGCATCTCTTAACCTCCTTACGCACGAAGAATATTTCTCCATCCTACGCGATTACAAAGATCCCCACGAAGACGATATCGAGTTTCTCGACTCTATCCATGTGCAGTCCTTCCCGCAATGGGCCTTCGAGCTCTCGCAGGGGTTCAGCATCTGTCTCTACGGTTACGGCTCGAAACGACCGCTCTTGCACAAATTCGCGAAATATATATACAGCTCCATCACAGATCATGGCAACCATCGCATTGTGATCATCAACGGCTACGTGCGTGCGAATATGAGCTCTCTCCGTGATATTCTATCCGTGGTTGCCGGAGCAGTCGACCCAAAACATAAGCTCGCTGCTGGCGGGCCGTCCGTGATGATGGATAGCTTAAAAGGCCTCTTATCTACCCACGATATCACAATTACAGTTATCTTAAATTCCATCGACGCGGCTCCGCTTCGGCGTCCAGGTTTTCAGCCGATATTAGCCCAGCTAGCTGCACATCCCCAAATACAGTTCATCTGCTCAGCTGACACCCCTGATTTCACATTGCTATGGGACAGCAGCCTACGGTCCTCGTTTAGCTTTGTTTTCCACGACTGCACAACATTTGCGCCTTTCACGGCCGAGCTGGAGGTCGTTGACGATGTCCACGAACTTCTCGGCAGGAAGGCCAGGCGCGTGGGTGGGAAAGAAGGCGTGACGTATGTCCTGCGCAGTTTAACCGAGAACGCAAGGAATCTATACAGGCTCCTTGTCGGCGAAGTGCTCGTCGCTATGGATGACGAGGCTGATTCCTCAAGTGAAAACCCTGGAGTTGAGTATAGGATGATATTCAACAAGGCTGTCGAGGAATTCATCTGCAGTTCGGAGATGTCATTCCGGACGCTGCTGAAAGAGTGGGTTATGTCATATTTTCAAAGCTTTGACACTCGGCTAATTGTGAACTTAGATTCCACGATCATCAGATGATAACGAGCCGTAAAGATATGTTGGGCACCGAGTTACTTAGCGTACCCTTTCGAAAGGAAGAACTTGAGGGAATACTCGAGGATATTGTATGATCAACTGCTCGCGTCCCCCGTTCATATACGGGCAGGAGCTATTGTCTATATCAACATAAACAAGAGAATATACGAATGCATACAGCAACCGATGGTAATTACTACTATCTATTCAGTAGTCTCTACTTTGCGCTTACCCACGACTGTCTCGGCCTCATGTGACTTCACGTCTTCCATAAGTTCGCTCGCATTATCCAATCCTGCCCACTTGGGTTTTCCATCAGGCAAGTCAACTACGCGCTGGCTATAGAATATGTGGCACCTAGAACAGTACAGTCAGTGATTAACACGCATGCCACGCATGTTGCGGCCTAACGCGCCCGCGGTACAAAATCAACTCACTGGGGATCGAAGAGCTTCTTATCCTCCGCATTCTCAAACTGAATGATGCCCGGGAACATGAGCGCCATCCTGCGCCCCTCGTCCATGATCGGCGAGTGGCAGTACGCGCAGCTCACCTTGACAGGGAGCTCATAGCTCGCGTTCCGCGTGGGCGCGTGGTAGAAGGCGAGGTCCCGCGCCCCGTTCTCGAAGTGCAGGTCTTCCTTGTGGAAGATGGCGGCCCATTGGAAAGGCGCCCCTGTTGGTATGCCATCTGTTAATTCCACTCTCATCTCATTTCATCTTCGCTTATTTCGCCCGTCCATTCGTCTCGTTCGCCTCCCTAGAAGTCATGTAATGTGATGTGTGTGATGTGAGTGAGTGGGTGAGTGAGTGACGTGTTACCGTGCAAGGCCTGGCAATCTACGCAATGGCAGAATTTCGCGGCTAGGGGCCGCTCCCGACTCAGCCAGTATTTCACCCTGCCACAATGGCAGTGCGCTTTGTATCGCCTTTGAAAACTCGCGTTTGTGTCTGTTGTTGTGCGGTAGGGCGGCCGGTTCTGCCAGTCGTTGGCCCGCTTGGGGGGCTTGTCCGCGAAATGCCCTCTCCCTTGAATAACTTCGGAGTTTTCATCTGACGTGTCTGACATTGTGTGAGATGGCATTCGGCAATTTTGTCAACTAAGTTCTGTATCATCTATGTGAAGTTGAAATTGGCCGCAACGTTGCTCAGCTACCCGTCCGGGAAGATACTTCCCGGGCATGAGGGGTGATGACGTCGGTGACCTCCCTATTGTGCACCACAGTCTGCAATTCATAGATTTTACTTGAACCAATGCCGCAACTTAAAACTAATTGAGGCATGACCATTTAGGACTTAAATGTCGTTGCATACTGAAGTAATATTCACTGTTGCGCCAATCAAGTGCTTATCAGCAAAGGTTATAACGTAAATAAACAATTAATATACAAATAGAAAATTACAGAAAACATGATGTCGATCTCTCAACGCTAGATAGTTGCTATACGAGTTTAGAGAGAGGCTCCAGCTAGTACGGTTTTGTTATTCCAGAAAGCTTCCAAACCATGAAGAGCTAAATAGACGTACGGCTGAATTCTTATTGGATATACTCAAAAAAAAATATCAGCTTACAATTCGTCATAAATGTTTGATCGTACGTCCAATACGAATGCATTCCGTACTCAGCTCAATACTGTAGGCGCAATGTACCGACCACCCTTGTTTGCAGGCTAATAATAGCCAATTCGGCTTGTCTTGTAACCCGGAAGCCAGCGGAGTCACACAAGTCCGAAAATGCGGTTGTGACCTGTAACGCAATCCTATTACTGTGTATGCGTGCCTACAGCGTACATATCAAGTAAAGGACCGTATTCGGCATATGACGCCACCACGACAACGCCTGATGGCTGCTCCGGTCCAGATCCATAATAATTCACCCGTCGAAAGTTCCAATGCAACCCGACCTGTCGGGCTGTCAATATGCACTCAGCACAGCCCTATCTAGAACTCTAGGTACACTTTGATCCGCCGGCCGTCGTCGTATAAACTACAGCTTGCCTTGCATATGCACCCGCCACGCATACATGTGGATATTAAATCTCGACCCCCGTCGGCTTATCATATAATTACCAGGTTAACTAGGTATGGGTGGATGTATTGATGTAGATAGGTCCTACAATATCCATCAGCCATCCGTCAGCTCCCGTGCCACGTTGGTAAGGGACGGTGATACGAGATTTCGGACGCTCGCTAAATAAAGGTCTGATGTGTAATAACGAGGTTCCTCCTACGGATACATCCCTTCGCTTCTTCTCGCTCGTACGGTAACAGCGGCCCAACAAGTCTAGACCATACGTAGTAGTTACTGGTCACCGCCATCTCACTAGTAGGTGGAATCGGTAGATATATCGAAGAATCTTCGGTTGCATCGGGGAACTCAGCGCTCGCCATGATCGATCATCCAGGCCCCTAAAATGGAATAGATAAGAGAGAGGGCAAACAAACAGCGATACTTTCAGGTAGGTCTTTCGAGCTCACTCGTATAAAGCTCCTCTTATCTGCCGGTGTCCTGACAGCATCCGTCTATCATCCTCGATCACTTAAACCCCAGTCACCTACCCACTCACAAGTAGTCTCACCTAATATCTTACCCTACAATACCTTCATCAACCCTCCCACAAGCCCACGATGCGAGCCTCATTCATACTCACCTTGCTCCCGGCCACTGGGGCCTTCGCAGCCATTCTCCCACGACAAGATAGCACCTCCAGCGCGGCTCCCTCTTCTACCACATCAGCCGATATACCATGTCCCACGGCGCCAGACAACTGTGCCTCCAAGCTCAACGGGCACTTGATCTGCCTCAATGCGCGCACCTGGTGTCTGTACACTGATCCTACGCGCTTCACGCCGGCCTTCTTCCCCGTTGACCTCGATAACCCGTGCGCACCATGCTTGACAGTTATCTAAGGCTAGCCGCGGCGCAGATCCTGGTTTATGAAGAAGAATCACGTTACGAATAGGAATTTCACTTTTTTTTTTTTTTGGCGTATCGGCGAATACGCAAAGGGGCTCGGGGATATTTAATGCTTAATGAATACTTAATTAAGTTCACGGTTGGGACCTGAGATTTCAATGCGACGATACCTAAACCACTCATTAGGGACCAGTATTTTTAATCGTCTCTGGGCTAAAAGGCTTTGTGGTGCAAATAGAACGGGAAATAGATTTATCTACTTTATAGGTAGTCAAGAGAATTACGAGGATCAATAGAATAATTTCTTCATCTCCCAAAATCTTTTCCAATTGAAATAGAATAGTGCCCCCAACTCCGGTGTCTCGATTCCCGGGTCGGCCCCACTGAACAAGCTCCCGTAGCCGCTATCAGTGCCCATCATAGATAGATGCCATCTCAAGTTATGCTATACCACCAACGAAGCAAGCAGTTCGACGAATTGGTATAAGAAAGCACCTCAGTACACCACTTAAACCATACCAATTGATTAATTCCTATACATCTCATAATCATCCCCGCCATTCTCTTGAAATTAACATAATCAACCCAGCGTCGCTCGGCTGATATTACCCGCACAACACCCCCGGCAAAAAAAGAAAGCTCCTCACCCCCGATACCCGACATTCCCCGCCGCCATCATGCCGCGCAGCGTCCTAGACACCGAAGAGGCGAAACACGCCCAGATGGAAGCCCTACGAGGCGCCGGGGTCGGCGCCTTCAAATGGGGCGCTGCGGCTGCTATCTTTGGCGGAATGGGATACGCCATGTCGCCTATCTACCGGGGATTGACGATCCAATTTAAGGTGTAGGTAGCTGTCTCTCGTTGAATTCTTTCTCCTTCCTCTCTCGGTTTTTCCCCTCATGTTTCCTCCCTTAAGCCACTTTATATATATTTATGTATAGTCTTCCCTGGATAGCCCTCATAGGGTAATAGAATGAGATACGGCTTTAAACCAGAACAATCACTTCCATGATTCTTGAATGCCGGCTGACTATGAGATGCAGATATATCCAGATGTCCAGCATGATACTGGGCGGTATGATCGGGGCGGATTCGAGGATGCGCCGCTACGAGCATCATGTCCGCACGCAGCGCATGATAGCTCGGGACGTAGCGATGTGGCAGGATCTAGCAGAGGACGATGATCCGCCTCCTTCCCCTACAGGCTCATCCTCTTCGAAAAAATGAAGCCAGCAGTGCCGATTCCGTCTTCTTATACAACGTATCTCACTGCCCATGATGCTGTACTTTTATTTAAAAAGCAAGTCAATGCGTGTAAATATTCAGCTATGTGAAATCCCGCCCAGAAAAGACCTATCTGGGATCACCGTAAATCTCATCAAAACGCCGTGCTATGCAAACCATTCTTTTCCCCCGTGTCCTGTCTTGTCTTCTTCCCCAGCCGCGCCGTAGTAGCACTGCCAATCAAATTACCTCGACTTAACCTCGAACTTCTTGGGATTCATGTTAATCTTGCACAAACGCGCCACACACCCACTAAGCTGGAGCAGCGTCTGCACGCCCTCGAGGATCTTCATATGCGTGAAGCCGATCTCGCGGATGAACTCGAGCTTGGCGTGTTCGCTAAGCGTAGGGATAGTCTTGGTGACCTTAAACATGGTGCTAATGATGTCGTGGCACGAGTACCCGAGGTCCCATAGGTCCTTCAGCGTATCCAGCGCGCTCTCGACATTGCCCTCGTGGCACGCCTTCAGCATGGCCTGGACCTTGATCGGGTGCGGCGAATCCACCACCTTGAACACGTTATCGCCGCTCACGAAGCCGAAGCCGGCGTGCGTGCTCTGCAGGTTGTTGATGGCCTGGCGCATGTCGCCCTCGGCGCTGAACACCAGCGCGGCCATGCCCTCGTCGTTGTACTCGACGCTCTCGGCCTCGATGATCTGCAGCAGGCGCTTGACCACCTGGGCGTCGGTCAGCCGGCCGTACCGCAGGATGGCGCAGCGCGACTGCAGCGGCTCGATGATCTTGTTGGACTGGTTGCAGGCGAAGGCGAAGCGCGTCGTGTTCGAGTAGATCTCCATGGTGCGCCGCAGGGCCTGCTGCGCGCCCGAGGTCATGCTGTCGGCTTCGTCGAGGATCACGAGCTTGTGCCGGCCGGGGGGGAGGGTGACTTTCTTTTGTGCGAAGCCCTTGATTCGGTTGCGCACGACGTCGATACCTGTTGCGCCAGAAGGGTCAGCACAGCCAGCTAGGGTGCGTAGAGGTGGTTTTTTGATACTCACCTCGCTCGTCACTGGCATTCAACTCTAATACGGCCTCCTTATACGCATCTCCCAGCAATTGCCGGGCCAGACATAATACGCTAGTGGTCTTGCCGATACCTGGCATGCCGGAGATGATGACGTGGGGCATGTTGCCATCTTTTGCTATGATCTTAAGTCGCTCGATCGTCTCTGTGTTGCCAACGACATCGTCGAGGAAGACTGGCCGGTACTTCTCGACCCTAATGCGAGGCGTTTAGTATAATACAGGTGACAGAGCAAACAAATGTGAATAGCATTAAGCTTAAGTAGGGGGCCAGAGCTTACCATGGGAGCTCGTATGTAGCTGAGCTGGTTGTCACGGCGGCCAGTGCCTTTTTGGCTGCAGATGTCGATGACTCCCCTTTTTCTTCGACGGCTTTTGCTACTGCTGGCATTTTGGGTCGTTGTGCGTGTTGTCTCTTTGCTTTGAATTAAGAAGGGTATACCGTTCCGTACCTTGGTCTCCTCAAGTCGATTGCTGAAGCTCACCAAATTCGAAAGCCACTTTACGCGTCTTGGTGGGTGGATGCGCGTCTATATAAGCTAACCCCAATTAGGAAAATAATGTACCACTAATTATGCACAAAAAAACGGCCCGCAAAACGGTTACTGTGCTCATTCCTTTCCGTTTCTACAACCGCCTTTCAGCCAACCCTACTCCATACGTGCATCGTTTATACAGCGCTCCTTGCCAAGAAGAATCTCAGATTACTATAGAAGCTCGTTCGGAAACTGCACATAAGTAGCATCAAAAATTCCGTCCCGTTTTAGAATCCCACGATGAGGCTCGAAGCTCTCGTAGCCCTTACCCCTAGATAGAGACAGGTACTGCGGCTTAAGGGGACCAACAGTTTCTAAGTGATTTCCCCGGAAGATGCTGTGTTAGCACGCTCAAAACTATGAAGGTAAAAGTAAGTGCAATTGTAATGTTCTGAACTTCTATATTATTTTCCAAACAAAGTGTTTCCTATCATGCCTGTCTTGTAAAGATCTTTAATATATGGCTAACGTCCAAAACTGGTTTGACTGTTTTGTCTATAAACGGTTGCTATTTGTATTTGCAGTGTATTTACGGTAAAGTTATGAATTTTATTCGTCTACCTCTTAGTAGTAGGTACTAAGATACATGTAAGTATGTTTTATGTAAAGGTGGGTCTTTTCTTATCTACCGTTCTTAGCTGAAGCCAAGCTTTAAAAGCCTATTAACCTCGCAACATACAACATCGAATATCCTCATCCTGGAAAATTTGCCATCACTCCAACGCAATGTATTTCATTTCTCTAAACTTGCTTCTACGAGGGACATCACAGCTAAAACTAACTGTGGATTTCGTGCTGCATATCCTTATATTGTCATAGTAAATACTAGATACCATGCTCTTAAATTGATCCCTAGCTTTTCTTATATAGGTAACTTAGAAAGTTTTTATGTCTCCGATGTCGCTGCTAATATTGTATACATTCTGTGACTCTACAATCCCATTATGATTAAATTGATCAATCCTATATAATTGATGGTATAGCAATTTCTTCATCCGAGTCACGCATCTATAACGTGCATGCCGGTTCGCATTAAATGCTTAGAATTCGTCAAGCCAGTGTGGTGGTATATATGACGAAGTGGGTGTCTTAAAAGTTGGAGCTCACCTTAACCTGAGCCGATAGATACTATCTACACCTAGCTTCCAGTCTAGACACTCGGTAGTTTAAACCCGCATTTACCTCCCGAAGTCACGACACGACAATCGGTTTAAACAGGAACATCGCTTTTCCAATTCAGGAATCCCGTCCTCTCCCTTTTTTTTATAGCTGGAGGTTCCGGTTTTCTTGGGGAAGCGCAAGCAGGCAGGTATCATCAACGGCTCCAACTGGTCTGTGCTGCATACCTCACAGGTTCTGCTCTTAAAAGGGCCGTTTCCACTTGGGGTTGGTGAGCTTGAGCGAGCCGACTTGGTTCGGTGTGGGAGCGAAGCTTTGGGGACATCTGCTTTCTATTTTCTCTCGGCTATTATCCCACCGTCACACTCATCGACTTTAGCTGAGCTCAAGATTGTGCCCATAGTCCAATCATGGCCTCTAAACTCCTCAGGGGCTCTTGGAAAGACCTGGCCAAGGCGACGAGCCGTATACCCAATACATTCACCTTTCCAAAGGGGTTCAAGGTGTCGGGCACGATTGTTGGGGTGAAGCCCAAGAACACCACCAAGCTTGATCTCGCTCTCATCGCGTCACAAACACCATGCTCCGCAGCCGCTGTTGTGACCAAGACCAAGTTCCACGCAGCCCCCATCACCTTCTGTCGCAAGTTACTTGAATCAAATAGCTCAAATATTCGCGGCGTCATCATAAATTCTGGCAACGCCAATGCGGTGACGGGACCTGGCGGCCTGGCAGATGCTGTGGCAATGTCGCAAGCAGCCGATCAGCTTCTAGGAGCGAAGGACTCAACCCTCGTTATGAGCACAGGAGTCATTGGACAGAGACTGCCCATCAAGAAGATCCTAGACGGCGTGCCAGCCGCACATGAAGCTCTAGGTGACTCAGATACGCATTGGCTAGAGTGTGCAACGGCCATCTGCACCACCGACACCTTCCCCAAGCTAAAATCCAAAACCTTCACCCTCCCATCCTCACCCTCCACCGAGTACCGGATCGCAGGCATGACCAAGGGCGCTGGTATGATATGTCCTAACATGGCGACCCTCCTCGCCGTCATCGCCACCGACGCCCCCATCGCCGCCTCAGCCCTACAAGCCGCCATCCGCCCGGCCACGGACAAGTCCTTCAACAGCATCAGCGTCGACAACGACATGTCTACGAACGACATCCTCGCCGTGCTCGCCAACGGCGCCGCCGGCGGGCCCGAGGTCACATTAGACAAGGACAAGGCGGCCGACTTCGAGGCCTTCAAGGCCGTGCTCACGGACCTCGCCACGGACCTCGCGCAGCTGATCGTCAGGGACGGCGAGGGCGCGACCAAGTTCATCACCGTGCGCGTCAAGGACGCGCTCAGCGAGGCCGGCGCGCGCCAGATCGCCGCCACCGTCGCGCAGTCCTCGCTCTTCAAGACGGCCATGTACGGCAAGGACGCCAACTGGGGACGCATCGTGGCCTCTGCCGGCTCGGCGTTCGTGCGGCCTGGGCAGACGCAGGTCGACGACGCGCCGGATCTGAACCCGGACACCACGAATGTGTCGCTCGTCCCTGCTGATGGCAGTGGTGAGCTCAAGCTCTTGGTTAACGGCGTGCCTGAGGTCGTTGATGAGGCAAGGGCTGCGGAGATTTTGGAGCACACGGATATTGAGGTTGTGCTGAGCTTGGGGACGGGCAAACATGAGGCTGTGCACTGGACTTGTGATATGAGCCATGAATATGTCACGATAAATGGTGACTATCGGACTTAGAGTACATCGTCACAAGGGGTAAAAGCATTCATTTTATAGAGCTTGGTTAGGCTTGAACGCTTGATAGACAAATTCGAGCGTCATTCGATGATTACCGGCCCTATTATTGTGAGCGTAGTCTATATGGGCCCTTTTTCTAGTTTGAGGGAGGATCAAAATGAAAACGAAGAAGTCGGTCTTGTGTAGAAAATATCGGTTATTTCTAGACAATCGCCAACGTCTCCCTAACTAGTTATCAAATCACGGAACATAGCACGAAGGCAGAATGTTAAGTACCTAACACCTTCTACCTAGAAGTATAATGGTACCTAGATATATGTATCTCTTCAGTTCCCGCCATCACATAATGAAGGCAGGAAAAATCGTAGTATTCCACGGAGTTCTACTTCGGTTAGGTAAGTATCTACTAAACATACGTGATTGATTGAATATTCTATTGAGTTCTACACGAAGTCGTCTCTGGCAAGGCCAAGCACACGATAAGATTGCGGCTATAGTTGCTATGATCGGCATCACGATTATAGATCTATGTGACATGAGAGATGTCAGCATCGCATCCCAACTTAAAGAGTACGAGATGAACAACTCCGCGGAAATTTGATTCTCAAAATCCAAACAACAGTATATGTATGCAACGTAAGTAAGACGACATCTTGCTGTTAAGTACTTCCTTTTTAGGCATTTATCGGACGCTCATGATCAAGCCTTAGTAAGGACCTCGCAACAAGTATAAGCTTGTAAACAAGTTAACATATCAAATCGAGTGAATGAATCCAGAATGAAGTCATGTTTCAAGTACAAAACTCCGGACTGGCCTAGCCGCTGGGTACGAATTGGGTTAGGGTAGTCTCTTGAGGTGGGGTGGAATGCGGTCTCCTAATACAGAACCGAGAGTCTTTAGGGAATTAGGTTGATGCTCACCATGCGGAAGCGTGCGGGTCAACTCCGCAACTCCTTCTCATAGGCCACACCGGAGTATCGCATCGGTGTTGGAATCACGGAAACCTTCTATCAATGCCTGAGATCTATTGGGAAATGGTTGTACGCGAGCCTCCATGAACTCCGTCAGCTGTTGTCTGGCTTCGTGCCATGAAGCCATCAAGTTATCTATAAGAGACCTATACATTCACCCTCATCATGCCTAATCTTGGTCGTCACCATCATCAAAGTAACTCAGACAACTGAACAAACCTACAAACACAAAGTGTATCCTTGCACTATCACTCACCAGAAACATCTTACTTTTGCAACTATGTCTCCTCCTCGTCGTGCTCTCATTGCCGTGACGTCGGCCCACGCCACCTTATTCGAAGGCAAAGAGACGACGGGACTCTTCATCGGGGAAGCACTACACCCATTCCAAGTGCTTAAAGCCGCAGGGTTCGAAGTTGATCTCGCATCCGAGACAGGGAGCTACACAGCCGATTGGCTCTCGCAACAACCCGATTTCCTCAACGGCGATGATCTCACGACCTGGAACGACACCACGAGTGAGTTCCGGCAAAAGCTAGACAACATGCCCAAGGCGGCCGATCTCGATGGAACTCAATACGGCGTCTTCTACGCCTCGGCTGGCCACGCTGCTCTGATCGACTACCCCACGGCCAGCAGCCTCCAGAAGATCGCCGAGCAGGTGTGGGCGAACGGCGGTATCGTGTCCTCGGTGTGTCACGGGCCCGCCATCCTCGTCAATGTAACCGACCCAGCTACGAATGAGCCTCTTATCAAGGGCAAGACTATCACCGGCTTCACGAGTGAGGCGGAGACTACCATGGGGATTATGGAGGAGCTGCGCAGCTGGGACAAAGAACTGGTCGAGGATATGGCTGCTAGGCTTGGTGCGACTTGTAAGTTGAAGATATGAGACTTGCCGTTGACTTGTACGATTGCTGACTTATGTATGAAGACAAGCGTTCGCAAGGAATCTGGGATGATTTCCATGTGGTAGATGGTCGGTTGGTCACTGGTCAGAATCCTGCGAGTGCTCGCTCCACTGCTGAAGCTGTGGTTGAAGTTTTCAATAAGCTGTAGAGCTATTGTTCTATAAAATAGTCAGATCGGTAGATTAGTAAGATATTATTCAATTGGAATAAATGTTTTACGATATGTGTTTGTCAATTGATGAGCATTACTAGAAGAGACTTATATGATTAAGCCAACTGTATGCTGTACGGAGTAGATAGATTCTGAGACCTAGGTACAAAACAAGAGGGGGGCAAATGTCAAGCCACAGGTAGGTATCTAAATTAGGGCACGGTTGTGGCTTGAAAAGCATCGGCAAAGGCTGGCCCAAGCTCCGAGACTAGTCGTAGCTAGGTACCTACATCTATTTTCAGAATTCGACACGGATCCTTCTTCCTTCTTTCTTTTTCATTCCATTCTCCGAGGCCTTCTCCCAGGTTCGCTTGCGACAAGGTGTTCAATCGGCCAAGCAATATGCAAACTGCAGTGCTGTTGGCTGCATGTTTGCTTATTGTGCCACAGTCACATCTATTGCTGCCTTGAGCCGTATTGAACAGCGTGTTCTTGCCAATCAGCACCTCTCGTCTCGCACCTCGAACTCGGCTTGCGTGTGAACACCAAAACGGGTTCTTATCATCATCGCGCCCAGTCGCTGTCTAGAATTTGCGTAACATTTCAACCAGCATATTCCACAATGTCGGACGTCTCTACCCTCTATTTCTCTACGCCCCCGGTCTCGAGGTATGTGATCTTACTAATCTCGGCCCGCGTCGATCTATCGCTAATACTATGTCAACAGGACTGTTGCTACGGCTGTGTTCCTCGCTTCCGTCGGTGTTTACACTGGAATGGTATCGATATATGGCTTCATTTTCGATTATTCGATGCTTCTCAAGTTCCCGCCACCGATCCATCGATTGGTCACGAGTTTCCTCATAACATCAAGAGACTTAGGTGTGCTCTTTGACACGTATTTCATGTATACCTATCTCAGTCAGATAGAGAAGGGTAACGCCAAATTCTCGAAAAAAGAGGATCTAATATGGTATCTCATGTTCGTCGGTGGCGTCATTGTGGTAGGTCTCACGCATCTGTTGAATTTTACCTCCTGTTTCCTTGTTTTCGCCCAATCACGTTTGTCCCTCATATATCTGCCCGCATAGCGCTGTACCTCTACTGCTATAGCGGTTCCTGGAACTGAGGAAGATTACCCCTGCTCTCTGACTGGCCCGTCATTCGCAAACCTCAATAGGGTCAGTTCGGAGTGTGGGCATGGTGGGATGTCTAAATGGATGACTCGGGCCAAGTATTTCCCTACTTGCCTGGGTGGTTTCTAGCGCCCTACATAACTTTAACCCCGTCTACCTTCTCTTACTATCGAGCCTAGTCTTGAGATGTGAGGAATGGTTGCTAACTGTGACATTAGCTTGTCAACCAACTTTTTACAGGGGCTGTTCTGTATCTGCATGCATTGCTCATAGCAGCCTGCTATACCGCAACCCAAGATCAGAGGGGAATGCAGGCACATTTCTACGTAGTAACCGTTCCCGCTCAGTTGATGCCCTGGTGCATGTTATTGGCTCAGCTCCTGTTCGGTGGTTGGGGCTCATTTCTGCTCGGTTTAACTGGTATTTTTGCCGCCCATCTACACGATTTCTTAACCCGCATTTACCCCGAGTTCGGTCGTGGTCCAAACTTGATTCCAACTCCTTGGTTCCTTTCATGGATCCTACAGACTCCCCGAATCAACAATACGGGGTTCGGAACGTCTTACGCACCCCCAGCCGGCTCAAGTGGTCGAGGCGGTCCTTTACCAGACTCATGGAGGACTAAAGGACCTGGAAGACGCCTTGGCTAGGGCTGAGAAGTAATGATAGAAAATGAATAAGAACGAATTACTTTGGCAAAGAAAAGCCTTGTTGGGCTCTAAATTACTCCCACCCATGTGATACTTCTTGCTATTTAGCCTCGTCCCCCAGTTGATAGTAGCTCTAAAAGTATCAAGAGCCGAGCCTTACTACTATGTATATGTCGAAGCTTCATGATTCACTTGTATGGTTTCATTACAGGGCCGGGCTTGGATTTTGGGTGTAAGCATAAACAACCTCGTCAGTCTATTCTCTTCTGTATCATTCGTTCAGTGCTATTTTCTTGCTGTCTTAGGTACTAATTAGGAATCCTGTCCCAGTTGTGAGACAAGACAGGATCCAATACTCAGACGTCTCGTTTCCAGCTAAGTATTCCAAGCACTTGCAAGTGACCACAATCACACTTTTTATTGTACCAATACTTTCAAAGCCATCAAGGCGCAGGTCGCAAGACACGAGTTCCAAGTTCTCGCCGCAAGTACAAGCTCATGAATTCCAAACGCAGCATCCATGTCTGCGTTGGTTCCTGCAATATTACATGTTAGGCTTCGATATTTTTTCTTCTCCCATTAGTTATTACTTACCACATAACATGTTTCAAAGCATCCACACAAACTCGTCCCCCCGCCATCATATCCGTTAAGGAAATCCGTTCAGGCCTATCCTGAGCCAATCGCCTCCGTAGTAGATGTCTGCGGAGGAATGGAGGCGCCGGAATCCAGGGCCCCGTCAGAGAGACCGAAGTAGGCCTGCTTGTTCTCGTCCATGTTCACGATAACGAGGACCATGAACCCGTTCTGCCGGTTATGGCCGCCGTTGACTAGAGAACTCGAAGTTAGTTTTTGCCATCTTAAGTATCAGTTGCAAAAGATTTGGAAGTTTCTAGGCATAACTTTCACCAAAAAGAAAAGGATGCTTTTTAAATCTCTTAAAGATGAAGAAAATAGCCCCGAGATATACTCACCGTAGATGTTCGGGTGCCAGGTGGCGCACTGAGTTGGGCCGAAGTTGACAGTACCGCAGTCTTGGCCCTTGGGCGCGACAACCTGAAAGCCACACATGATCGGATCGGTGGTCATCAGGCTATCGACATCGCCTGAGCTCATGAGGCTATCGCCGGCGCCTTCGCCTGAGGTTGGTGGGAGAGGGGTGGGGAGGTCAGGGAATGGAGTGGAGGTGGATGTGGAAGAGACGTTGGTCTCCTGGAGTATCATGAGCCAGCTGCATTTCTGGACGCCGCCTCCTGCGTCGATCTTTGTGCGGGTGACGCCGCTTAGTGTCCATTTGGTGATTTTCCTTGATGCCGCTGGTGCTGGTGGCGTTGGTAGTCCTACGGCTGGGGCCTGGGCTGGGATGGCGGCGCTGAGGCCGGTGAGGAGGGTGACGAGAAAGACTGGGAGGAAATGCATTTTGGTAGGGATGTAATGATTGATGATGTCTGTGATGATAGTGTGACTAACTAAACTGATGAAGATGCTGTTGCTATCCGGTGATGTAAACGAATGTGGAGATGTTGATGGGTGGATGAGAGATGGGAGAGGGTTTTGTTATGGATGGATGGGTTTATAAACAAATACTACAGGCAAATTGGCCCTGCCTCTTTCTGAAGTAAACACCTACCTAGAACAAGTAATTACTAGGTAGGTACGCAGAAGACTGTACATGCCTACCTTAGATCTACTACCTACCTAGGTAAGGTAGGTATGTCGAATACCTACGCTATCGGTTCATATTTCCAATTCAAGTGCAATGAGCAACTTTGAGACGAGGTGAGTGTAAGTACCCTCCGTCACGTAAGTACGTAGTCCCTCGCAGAAACAGCAAACTTGACATTCGTTTCGCATGGGAGTACCAACGCACGTTAGGATACATGTAGTTACTACGGATGCACATCCTACATCTCACATGTCTGGCCGCCTTTCCGTGCTACTTTAGAATGACTATGTCGATGCTACCCGGCCGAACTGTATGCGTCAATTTTGTCATAACTCTTTTCTAGGGGAAATTAAGTGACGGTATTATGAAGAAGCCGTGACGCATACATTTGTTTGTTGACGGCTGTTTGTTCCCGAAACGTCTTGAGGTAAAGGGTGACGCCGTGTACTTCCCGTGCCAAATGCGTGGAAGCGAAGTATATGCAGTGTTCCTGACTGAGATGATGTTAGAGTATAGCGGGTACGACCAACACAAACACGTTACTGATTCATCGCTAAGTGTATATCATAACGCCATGCCATGTCCCTCATGTTAGTTAAGTAGCAGGAGGGCGGTGCGACTAAAGGTACCGAGAGAGTGTTTTAATGATACTAGTGATACTATCACAAATGCCCATTGTGAGGTCAAGTGAGCTTAGACGATTCTCATCATGAAGCAAGTGCCTCTCAAGCACAACTCATAATGGTCTAGCAGAAGAAATGACTAACCTGCTACACGATGAATGAAGCGCATGCCATGTTGTAGTCGATACAATCGACAGATTTATTGATTTCATCTACGTAGCTTCGTCCAAGGACCCATTAAGTAGCCATAAAAACGATGCCATATCCCAACCATCCCATATTCGTAGCACATATCTGACCCATAACCCGCTGCAAAATGCCCACGTAGACTAGGTGCCCAATCAAACAAAAAAATGCCCTAGGAATTTTGGTATATCCTCCCATATGCGCCCATAACTATGCATTATATATTCATATTCATACAGATATATGACGTTGCTCAGCTCAGCTCATCCCTATAGGATCACTATAGGGAGCCGTTCCCAGCCCCCGCACCACCATCAGCCACGACCCAAGGCGACTGGCGACGGCTGCCTGCGGCTTGGTCGATGACGAGGGGTGGAGGGCGCTGCTTGCGCCTGGCCCAGTCCTCGACGTCGAGTTGGTTGGGGAGAGAGGACTCGATGGGCATGTCGACCTGGTGCGAGGGGCTGCTGATTGGGGTGGCGCCCTGCACTGTGATCGTCGGCGGCGTGTACTTCTTCGGCATGCGCAGGCGAGGAACTGAGGGGAATGCGAGAGAGGGAACCTTTGATCGCGCAGGCGGAGGCGGTGGTATTATTGGGTTCGAGGTGCCTGTGGTAGATTGCTGCTGTGCGGCGGGGTTCAGTAGAGGCCGTCGGTCTGGAGAGGGCCCGCGGTTGTCCATGGAGGAGTCCCGGCTAGGGGGGGGATAGTCGTTGGGTGAGGGGCCCCGGAAACGGGATGGGTCGCCCATGGACGTAGCTGGGGGCGGGCCCGGAGGGGGTGGTGGTAGTAGGTCAATGGCGCCGGTGTCTTCCGCCGCGTTCAAGTACGCCTGTAGTGCGTAAGAATCCGGCTTGTTGACCTTGGCTGGCTGCGGAGGTTGGTAGGCCGATTCGTGCGATGCTTGGCGGCTATGGGTTCGAGGAAGGTAAGCTGGATGTGCCGGTAAGATGCTCTGAGGAGCCGACCTGAGACTGTTCGGGTTGGCGGCGTAATGTGCCCGGGTCGCTTGGATCTCCTTGTCAAGCATATTGTAGTACTCGGCATTGTTCGTGTAATTCCTCTGAGCCCGAAGTTCGTAGTCGCTTGTCTGAGATGGCGCCCTCTTCTCCGAGTATCCGGCAAAAGGGGTGATGGATCGGTTTCCGGCTCGGGAGTCGCTGTGGTGGCTGGGCAGCGCTCCGAAGGTACGCTTCTGGCGGCGGTGGTAAACCCAGAATAGGGCTATGCCGCCAATTAGTAGCAGTGCGCCGCCGATGGCGATGCCGACGATGGCTCCGGTGGAAGTGATGCCGAACCCGCTGTCTTTGCCGCCGGATGATAGCTCGGTAGTGGGAGGAGCGGTGATATTGATTAATGAACCCGCAAAGACTGAGTCGCTGAGCCCGATCAGCGAACCCGGTGCTGGTTCTTGTTCACATCCTGCCTTTAACGCCGTCATGACTACGAAGAGTTAGTAATGCTGGCACCAGTTTGGATGGCATGTTCGTACAATTTGCCATATACCCTTGGTTAGAGCTCGATTCGAAGCATGTGATGCAGTCATCGATATGATGTGCGGTTGTGAAGTTGCCATCTGCTGTACAATACTCCAACTGATCCCTACCGGGCTCCAAGCTACCAGCCTCGAGTGCTGTCTTCAGAGGTTGGCATGCCCAATTAATGGTACAAGGGGATGAGACCTCTTGTGAAGCTTCCGGAAAGCTGAATAGGCAGACATCTAATGAGTAGCGGATATTATCTATTATGATGGTTAGTGACACTGTAGTGACTAGTTTGAGATAATGGATCATACAGAGGAACCATGAAACGTCGCTCTCGGAATCGCTTGTTGCATTGCTCTTCTGGAGGCAATCGATACAATTCTTGAACTTGATGCCGGTTGCCGAGTTGTCATAGCTATCATCGGTACACGTAATATCGGCCGGTGTGGTGTTCGAGGAGGCCGCATTCAGCGGATCACTCTCTGGATTGTCCAAGCAAAACGCAGCACATGTTGACCCGGGCGTGACCTGTAGTGCATTCCCATATGGCACGAGAAAGATCGACGATAGTACCAGGATCACGAACGGCGTCATACTGCCAGAGGGCGCGGGGAGGGATTGGAATGAGATCGAGAGAAAAAAGGAACGACAGTACTAGCTACCTCCCTAGCATGATAGACAACAGAAGTTAATCAATTCAACCTCGATTCTATGTGTATGTAATATGGGGTTGATCTTCAGACCATTACAAACATAAAAGTCAATGGGAGTGCGAGACTAGTAGCTGGATGCATGAGGACCTAAGACTGTCTATATTTCAATCCTGCAGTTGTCATCAAGGCGCCCTCATTAAGCTACCTAGCTGCAGCAGAGAGGCACTTGCCTAATCTGCAGAGATCTCGGTCCCCCATGGAAGAGCCCCATGACAGGCTGGAGAGTTCTTGCAGGGCGGGCGTCTGTGGATATTGGCGTTCTGTTAATAGACAGCAACCCGGCACTCAACCGAGCCAGCAGGCGTGTGTCCGCCGAACGTCGCGGCCAATCAAGGCGCCAGAGGGCCAAGAGTCGCGTCCACACGACGATGGGAAGCTGCCCTTTGACGCCCGACGGGCAGATTGCGGGAAGTGTTGGCCATGTTTACGCGGCGTCTGGTTGGTGGGTTTGGGGAGGGTTCAGCGCTTGGCTTGCATGGGATCCATGGAGCTAGAAGATCTCCACGGTCCAGGGATGGGCGAGCTCTTCTCCTCCCCACCCCGAGTCGCTTGCGAGTTCGTCGTGTGGCCCATAGTAGGCGCCGGCCATCTTATGTGGCCGTTTTATTCCCCATAAACGATGCGCTAGGCCAATGGGAGCGTATGCACCTGCGCAGATCAAATACTTCGCGCGTGTGTTGTAAGCACTACTAACGCAAGACACGATAGAGAGAGCCTCAAATGACAGGTCTTGAGCAGGGCGAGTGCGGAGGTGGCAGTGACTAGATAGCGCCCGTCAGATCTAGACATACATATATTATATCATCCCCGTTACCATCAGCTCTCTCATACGGTAAGTAGCTAGCTTTATGAGGTCCAAATAGTTCGATCTCCAGTTCCGTCTCTTCATCGCCTTTGTTTCGAGAGCAGAGCAACCCTGTCTGCCTAGCTGCATCTTGGCTATCTAGGCAAAACACGCGGACAATATGAATAAGCGCAGACCGCTTATTTTTCATACCCTAGAACGTGGAGTATATTGACTAGTGCAGACGGTTGCCGCGCTGGCGGCAATTGAGTGGTTGGGCAGGGGGACGACAAGCGACCTATCCACTCATAGCTACGTGATAGTGTGACTCATAATTGCATCCTGCATATTGAGAGCAAGAATGGCGTGTTTTTCCACTTCGATCTATCATCCTTGCCGCATTGCGAACCAGCGTCCTAGGATGATACAGGGTACCTACAGCATAAAGAGTCCTAGAATAACACATTTGCCTTTCTGGCTTCAAGATGCGGATCTATATTATAGGCTCGCGATCAAACGCTATACTATAGGTCACGTTTATCGCTTTTTCCGCATTGGATATAAATATGTAACTGCCCGAACGGTCCCAACCTCTTCAACGTTATCCAAAACATATCTAACGGGGATCAGGCAGTGTAGTTGTTTATTGGGACGTCAGGCACTCATTTGTTTCTACTTTTTATTGTTTCTTCAATCGTCTCATTCTTCACGCAAGTATATCGGCTTCACTCTAGTTCTTTACCTCGAGGACGAATGATGCAGTACTAGAGGTAAGCATCGGATTTCAGGATGGAAGACGTAGGGTGAAGGAACAGCCAAGTCTTAAACCTCTGTCGAAGTACGCGATACTATACCCCCTTACATACTTCCTAGACATTGTCTCTAACCCCTTTGTCCTCGAGTGGGGTCCGTTGTGAGTCCTTCTAATGGTCTTAGACATAATAGATCAAGTGATGTAGATATCCACTCTCGGATATTCATTATATCCTCTCCAATACATCTCAGTGTAACACTTATAGTAAAGTAGCCGTTAAGAGTTGGTATGAAAAACATTTTGAACTGGTTTGGCACGATAAAGACCTATTAAACATCCTAGGACCTAGAAACATATCCATACTCAAATCTATAGTCATAATGATTTCCAATAATTAAAGCGCTCATTTGATTTTCAAGGACTTCGCAAAGGAGAATTTGTGCAGCCGATTTACCACCCGCCACGTCTTAGCCCGAACCGAATTAGTCTTCAATAAAAGTTAATGGGTGTCATGTGGCGTTTTCCTAAGTATGCGTCATG
Source organism: Nemania sp. FL0031 (assembly GCA_022432375.1). Lineage (NCBI taxonomy): Eukaryota > Fungi > Ascomycota > Sordariomycetes > Xylariales > Xylariaceae > Nemania > Nemania sp. FL0031. The sequence goes on along the minus strand of JAJKKK010000120.1, from coordinate 30,144 downwards.
ATTAAAGGGAAGGACTAAGCCCGAATAATATTTCTCATAACTTTTTAATATTGGGAAAGTAGAAGAACTTCGCAGGGCGCAGGGTCTGGAGCATATTTTGGACTCGCCCATTTCGCCAGCCTGATACAAATCAAATATAGACCCGAAAAGTGAGACTAGCTAGGCAACGAAGAGATAGAAGGTCTAGCAGTGCATATAGAGAAGGGCTTTCCGAATCTATGTTCTGGTTAGCAGATAAAAAAAATTAATAGTAAATTGATAGGCAAGCAGGACCGCCGGTCACCGGCCATATGACAGCACAATTATCGGCGAACCAGATATTCATTTTACGTCACCCAGCTTTTAGGAATTCTGAATTGTTACAGAACTAAGTGATGCTGTCTTACAGCACTCCGAGATGTTCCTCCGCGTATCGGTGTTAAAATACGGACACCCCAAATTCACAGCCTATGTTAACACTATTTTGAAACATCCTTGATAATTGAGACATGCTATTCATTATCAATGGTGGGGTACAATGAAATAGATCAAATGCAAGGGGTATTCATGGCATAAACTATATGCTTTAGAAATTTCGTCACATGATACGCGGGCACCTACATCCTTTGTTGTATCCGTCTTCTCGTAGTTATCTTCATGATCCTTCGATCTTTGTTATTTCCTTCGTAAATACTCTGTGTTTTAGATGTTATGTGGTACTTGCTATAGCGAAGATCTGGTTATAATAGCGATTCTGGTTATAACTTGATAGACTGATTGAATCCCATCTGAATCAACCAAGTTCGAGGCGTAACCTAGGACACCCGTATCTACGTATGAAACGATAAAATAGCCGCCTATAAGTGATAAACCACACAATGTTCTGATACGCGCGGGATGGCGGAATAATGGGATGAGCTACAGATTATTTTGCACCTGTGATTATATCCCGATGACGCCCGGTACTTTTTAGACGCCAGTGTCTTACAGAATGGCGTTTAATAGATGAGGTGGGCTACTTGTTCAAGAGGAATGCTGGGTCGAGGTTGGCAAAGTATGTACTGTACCTAGAGTTACATGTCTATCCTGAGCCTTTCGCGCCCTAGACCTGTTCACCTGATTCTATGACTAGCCAACAGAGAATCTCGCTCTAGCCGCACGCTATAGCCAAAAACCACAGTCCATGTGATCATTACGGTACCGAATCGGACTGTAAAATGCAGGAGTCTGTGAGCCAGTATAGTGTGACGCCGTCGATAGCAGAAACGCTATTGGTAGCCTCGTAGCCTTCCCCCCTAGAAAGCCACGCATTGAGGTGTGATAGTAGTGTGACTCTAAATTCACCGCGAATAATATCATTAGTCGGTAACTTGTGCCCTAGATCGCCAACTAGTTCACACTCGGAATCATATTCCAGTTTTCTGTGTACAGCCCCAAGCTAACAGATACCGCCTAACATCCGTCACCATGGTGCATAGGTATCTAGTTTGCCATATGGTTACCCATCCAATGGCGTCAAGAGGTAGAAGCCCTCTACCCCTCATGTGCCGATGGTAAGGCGCCACGTCCTAGTAAAATTTCATCTCGGGTGGTATCGGAACTGCTTTCCTCCCTCATCTACTCTAAGGGCCATGGCATGTAGCTAGGTACATCCATGTATACTTACCCATCTCTATCTGAGATTATGTGAAACCCCTTGGTGATTGTTACGATCAACCACATACCTGCCTCTGCCCCCGAGCTACAGAAAAAGGGAGGCTATTTGTATATAGAGATCAAGCCATGGGAAGTAGTAGTTAGAGCCCCTCGTGCGTCAACAAGTATTCAGGACCTACCTATACACCGATGTACCTAAGAGCTTGTGACAGTGATTGTACGCAAACTGATTTATTGCTAATTAAGAATCAAGTAGTCATTTTTGTAAGCCAGTCATCACACCTTCGTGACGTCTAACTCCGCAACCCTTAACTGAATAAGGCAACTCAATATGGTTGATGATGCCAGGCCCTACCTAAGTAACACTTTGTGTCACACGGCTAGAAGCAATATACGCCCTTATCACATTCCATTATACAGAAGCTTGCGAGCTCCTTTACTCGAGCCTCCAAAAAATAAGCGTGTTCCAACACCATGGCCAATCAAGGTTGTAGACATTTACGAGAAAGAACGATCCGACGAATATGATAACTCATATGGGCAGTGTGACATAGACAACCTTAACTTACTTACACCTAGCACTTACGAATGAATACAATGATTAAGCGCTTAATATACCGGTCACACGACGCCCTGCACCTAAATTCTACTTGGGTTTGCATGGTGACTTGACCTATACCTTTTGTTCAGTATACGGTGCTCTCCGAGGCTGAGGGGTTATTATTGTTATTATTTTTTGTCTTCTCTTTCGGTTTTGGGAAGGGAGGTTGCTGGTCTAACTACCTAAGTATTATTAGGGTAAAATGTTTCGCGATATAGCTGTAGTATTAAGAAATTGGATACGGAATTTAGTAACAAATGTATGTCTTACTGGATAATTTATTCTAGAACGCTTAGTGCTTGCTGGAATGTATAGTCTCTAGGGAGATCCCGTTCCCGTACCAGGTGCTCGGATCACGGGATCCCAAGTATCTGAAACTAGATCGCCGCACCGCACCGCACTACCCAATTCTTGGCCTCGGGAACGACGGAATGCACTTTTGGTATTGGCAATTGCGCCGATTGATTAAGACAAGTGGTGACTCTATCGACCTGTCATATATTCACTTGCGCGGCCACTACACGATTTTGCGGCACCACCCACCACCTCGCGCTTCACTGATACAGATCCTGAGAGCGATAGTATGACGTAGATAGATGGTCGTCAAATCCATATCGGTGTAAGGTAGTCGGATGGTTTTGGAGACCTACACTTAACCTTAACCCCCTGACATGCCTTGAGCGCTTAACCATGTCCTGCTGTTGGCTCAATAAGTCGGGAAAAGAGGGCGACCAAGGTGGGATTCGAGCCAATGCTGGTACCTAGACAGGACCCAGGATTGGTGTCTATACTGCCGTCCGCCCGCACCACGTTTCTGGCAAGGTTAACCTAACCCCAATAAATACCGTTGCTGCAACGCCTTCTATACCTGGTACCTTGAAGAAAATCTTGCTGTTTTAATTGGACGATACATTGCTGTCAGACATCCCACTACTCAGCCACCTAGGGCAGAAATCCTACCAAGTTCGTGTAGTGGGTACTTCCTGACTGGCTGAAGAATTGTTATCACCTTGTATCGACCCAGCGAAAGTGTGTGGCTGCCATACGACCCCACTCTTTACTTAGAATTGGAACTTGGGTGTCTACGGAGGTACCCATCTCTCTGAAGTACCTGAGGTACATCTCGACCTTAGGTACGTAAGGTTGTCGTTCGATGCCTTTCTTATCTCAACATCGTTTCTATATCTTGGGCTCTTAGCCACTCCTCGGCACGCTTCTGAGCAGCTTTCTTCGCTTCGCCTTCCAAGGCTTTGAAGCTGAGAGATTGATTCGAAGACTGTATTCGCGACAAGATGAGGATAGGCTGCCTACAGTTTGCCCCTCAAGTGGGCGATCTTGATAACAACCTCAACCGTGCTGATGCTGTATTGAGTAAAGCCAACCCGCAGGATCTCGATCTCCTCGTCCTGCCCGAACTTGCTTTCACCGGTATGATAGACGTTGTACCATGGCGGCGGACTGCCGTCGTTTGACTGTCCTATGCTGACTGGTTTAAGGGTACAATTTCAAGTCGCTTAGGGATATCAGTCCCTTTCTAGAGCCCCAAGGTTCCGGGATTACCGCCCTTTGGGCCCGAACTGTCGCACTCAAGCTCAACTGTTTAGTTACGGTCGGTTATCCCGAAAAGGTGGATGTCAAGCCAAAATGGCCTACTTCGCCAGAGTATTACAACTCAGTCATCGTCGTCAACAGCGACGGTGAGACTATTGCGAACTATAGGAAGACGCACCTATATTACACAGATGAGACCTGGGCTCTGGAAGGACCAGATGGCTTCTATAGTGGTTTTATCCCTGGCCTTGGCAATACCGCGATGGGCATTTGTAAGTCTTCCTCTTCGACCTGTGATATCTTGTTAGGCTCTCTAACTAAGAAATTTAGGCATGGATTTGAAGTTCGGAACCCCTCCCCAAATGTTGGTAAACTAGATGCTGATTGACAATAGCCCAAAGAAGTTTGAGGCGTCATGGAATGCATACGAATTCGCCTTCCATTGCTTGGACAAAAAAGCAAATCTGATTATCATGACAATGGCCTGGAATACTCGTGAGGATGCACGCATGTTCAGCCGTATGCCGAATGAACCGGACATCGAAACTCTAGCATACTGGATTAGTCGAATAGAGCCACTGATCAATAAGCAAGGGGAGGAAGAGACCATTGTCATCTTCTGTAATCGCTGTGGTATAGAGGATGACGCTGTTTACGCCGGAACAAGCACGGTCCTCGGCATAAAGCGTGGTGTAGTCGACGTGTACGGAATTCTCGGCCGTGGAGAAAAGCAACTTCTCGTAGTTGATACAGAGAAACCCGCACCCAAATACCTTAAGTATCGTCCGGATGATCCAGTCTCACCAGCGGCGTCTGTTCCCGATTCGATCTACAGCTCTAATGAAATAGGGCCGATAAATACCGACCAAACTGCTACTACGACTCTGGCACCTGCTAGGCCATCGCCAGGAAGTAATTCGCAAGAGAAAAGTGAGTATAATGCTGCTCAATACCAAGAGATGCTTGAAGAAGCGAGACTTAATAGCCAGCCTCATTCCCCTGTCAGTCAGGCGTCTAGCTCAAGTCATTATTCGCAGTCGAGTAACCTGTCGCGTTCTAGCCGAACGTCTCGTTCGGGTAAGAAGGAAACGCCGAGTTTAGGTACGAGAGAAGAACACTACGGCGTTCCTCAAGGGCTGACCGGAGTTGGGAGTGACAGAAGCCTTGACGCCATGAATGGCTCAGGCTCAGTCCCTATTAGAGCCCCTGCCGCTCCTAGATGGTCAAAGAGCTCAACTCGTTCAGGGGCCTCGAAGGATGCAGTTGTTCACCGGGGTCGCAGTCTCCAAAGCGAACCCAAACCCGCAAGGAGGGAAGGGCCGCAGGTGCCCCCAATCGAGATACCACAAGTTCCTATCGAGGCCGATGCGATTCCTACTCCGACTGGACCAAGCCCAACTCCGTTAGCAATTCGTCCTAAATTAGTGATTCCACAGGATGCACATAAACGACATCCTAAACCCTACGTTCCTTCTCCTTATCCTTCAAACGAACCTGGCCTTCGCGCTTCCGGAGTACGTAGCGGACGTGCTTCGAGCCGACAGCAAAACGAAATAGCCACTCCAACTACGGCTTTTGAAGACATGACTCCTCAGTCCCCTCATAGATTTTTTTGGGTCCCCTCCGATGCGTTACTAAAAACCCCTCTTGAGCCACGGATAAGCACGCCTCCGCTGGCTGATTCACCAACTCTTAGTACAAACGTACCTCCAACTTCACAAGTGTATGCGAGAACTGCAGACGAGGCCGAAACTCAGCAAATAGATCTGCAATCAATACGTCAAAGATTAGGCCCAGCAACACAACCAGAAGGCATTAGAAAGCTTCGGACCCCGAGGAGATCCTTACCCCAAGTCACGGACCCCCAACCAAGCTCGAAGCAAGTTGTTGACCGAAGCGATTCCCCCTTTGCGAATAGACCTGACTGGGCGGCGATTGCCAAACGCCTCGAAGCACTTTCGCCTCACCCTGACTTGGTTGATGCGAATAAGAGCACATCGTTTTCTCCGCGGCCTGGATCGAGATTAGGACGTAGAATCGGGACAGCCGGGAATTCGTCCGATGCTGCCTTAGCACGACCGTCTTCACCTAAGTCTCGGAACGCAAGCCTGAGTCGCGCTAGCAACCCTATTGACGCTGATGACCCTCTGGATGGCCGGCGAAGTGAGAATATGTCCAGAGCTTCAATGAGGATCAGTGTCAGGGCCAGCAAACTTGACGATAGACCGACCCGCGATCGTGCACAAGGATACGAGGAGGTTGGCACCGGAAGACATAAACCCCGTGCACAAAGCCGCGGTAGACCGGGCGCACCGTATGTCTCAAATGAGGCCCGACGGGAGAGGTCGGGTTCGACCCGAGTTGGCCGGCGAGAGAACTCTATCCCTAGACGACGTCCAAGTGCACCGAACTTTTACTTCAGAAGCCTCTCGGAATTTGAGGAAGCTCTTGACAGGACGGAATATGAAAACGAGATAATCGGTGAAATCATCGTACGACGCTCATCCAATTGCAGGGTCCACGGGCAGTCTCAGGCAACCGAACTCGACGTATCCGAGCTCGTAGACCCTCAAGGAGGAGCTAGCGACCTTCTAGAAAGCACGACGTTCGAAACTATTGGGGTCGTTACGTCCGAGGAAACGCGCGCATTGAAGACTAGTGATAGTCTTGAGGCTTGTGTTCAATCACCCGTTTGCGAGGCAAAACGACGCACTATTAGTGACATATCTGCTTTTGAATCATTATTAATTCCTCGGTCCTTCTCGGCTCCTCACTCTCTTCCACTCAATAACATCGCAGTCCTTAGCGGAGAGTATGACTCTCTTTCGACGCCGCCTTTGACTGCTCCTTTACTAGGGAGCAGCTAGTGAGTGGCATGACATATGAAGCGCTTTATGGCAGGGCTAGGTACAAAATCATGAGGTTTTTTTGGGGGGGCGGGGCGAGGAGTCGGAGGACCCAATGCTATATGATGGGGAGCATGTGCTTCTGTAGAAAAACTGGTTACTTATTAGAGTATAGATTAGGAATTATGCATCGGAGGTATTATGCGCCCGATCCATTACGATTAATTGGCCATGTTGGGTTGAACCTCTCGCGGGATTCTTCCTGTTACGCCACGTTGGTTCGGATGCGTTTCGTAGGTTAGTTTTGGTATTCGTTTACAGTCTTTCTTATCACGTTCAATCCTGTATTCATGCAAACAAGCCTCTTACCGTTCTTGTACTACTAATTCTACATCACATGCCCGATTTGGGACGCTGGAAAAGCTCGACTCATGTATGAGAGTGTATGACGGGCGCTTCCTGAATCTCTGTGCTTCTGATTGCCGTAATGATTGGTGCTAGGACAACTTTAACGACTTTTTAATTATCCGGAGCCTCATCACTAGGCTAGGCTGACGTCCAACGAAATCCTGATAGGCATCTACTATTAAGCCTCACAACAGTTTGTGGCGTTTCTCAGATCCACTGTACTTGTTCACGTGTGACCTACGTACTTCTCCTGCCATGTTGGGGCATATTGCTAGGTGACAGCTCAGTTGGTACTGGTGGTTATAATTGACAACTTATGCCTATGTATAGGCGTCTATAATCGAGCCAAAGTGTGATTTCGGCCCCTACGTACCTCCGGCCCCCGATCACTGCCCGCTACAGTACTTTTCTTTGGCCCCTGAGTTGTGGGATCGTCACCTGCATATGGGTGATCCTGTATGGAACCGATCGAACAATTCCATTGCTTGGTCAGGCCAGAACATGCTGATGGCTGCACACCGCATAGAGCTATGTAGAATTGCTCAGAGTGTGACCCCACCTCTTTACGCATAGGCTAGCATAGGCGAAGGTGTGAGCAGAGTGTGAATGAGGAAATCCCTCTGCCATCACCCACCGCAGCCTACTAAAAACGGCTGGACCCGATTATAAATTGTACGCTAGGGACACGATGCATCTGACCGGGGGGGCACGGTGAATCGCTACTGGTCAATCGTGAGATGGCCTGCAGCTAATCCCTGTCACCATCACCTCTTAGCGTGGACATCGTGACCAGTGACAGCTCGTTGTCGGGAGGTGAACAAGAGAGCTGGACGCAGATGCCCCAGACGAGACCCCAACCCCCAATGCTACGAGCTACTAACTGCTGTGCTCTCTCGTCCGTCTGTCTGGTCACAATGTAATGTGAAGGTTTCCTCGCCTCCAATTCGTGCGCAGCGATCGGCTGTATCTGCCTTTTCCCCTCTAACCTACCTACTACTGCACTGTCTAGTGAGTAGGTCCGCGGTGGTGTGTTGTGGCTCTTGTCACCCCTTTGTAGAACCTCGATCACACACAAATACCGTTTGTATGTCACAGTGGCGACCGCGCCTCGAGGAGAATCGGGTTCGAGGAAACATATTAGAGCCGACCGCAACCGCCGACCTCCAGATTGTGTGACCCGCCGGTTTGTTCTCGTGCGTGAACACTTTTGAGTCGTTTTGCTTGCTGGCTATCTCAACCGACGACCGGCTTCATCGACCAGTCTTATTGCTACACAAGGCGAACGTGAGTTCGCTTATATATCAATCGCCGCGACTGCCATGCTCATTGGAACAAGCCTGTTTCATTGGCAGTGAGCATTGCTTCTTAACGACCTTGGACTCACGACTCAACGAACTTTGCTCGATGCCAGACTGGTAGAACACTGGCTACGACCGGTTAATGTCACTGCCTGTAATCTGGCCCCTCTTAACATCCTCGCTGTTGACGATCCGCACCGCTATGTTCTCCGGCCAGGCTGTCGTTGCGCTTGGTGCGCTTGTGCACCAAGTGCAGGCAGTTTATGTTGCGCACAATTCACCTTGCTCCGTGAACTGCGGCAATGTCCCCACGACAACACCAGACCAGATTGTTTGCGACGATGGGGACTATAGTACGACGAATGGAAAGGTCTTCAATTCATGTGTCTCTTGCGAATCAACCAGTACATATGAAATTACCCAAGGGAACGAAACCGAATCGGACTTGCAAGCTATGCTCTGTATGTTATTAAATGTATCTCTTGCTGTGGATTTGTCTTGCTGATGAATATGGTTCATAGTCAATATGCGATATACAACAGCTCAGTGCATATGGCACATAGACGAATCGCCGTGTGCTACATCGTAAGTCTCATATTATCCACTCTACCTACAGCTCAGCGTTGACACGGTTTAGGCAAGCCTGCGGGCGTCTGCAAGACGCACTCGAGTACAGCAACTTCTCCTCTTCAGTCACCCCATACGGTTACTGTAGCCTCTGGAGTGATTATGATCTAGACAAATGCACTGATTGCCTGGTTGCGGGCAGTAAATCCTATATTCGGAATTGTATGTTTCGGGAATAGCCTCATATATTTATTGGTTTGCTAATATGTCGAAGTCGTATCAATTTTATCGGGAGCTTGCCAGCTGCAGCTCGAACCACCACAGACTATCCCGCTCACAGGGAGCATCTTCTCGAACACTCTTGTTAACGTCACCAGCCCCACAAACACAGCGGCTGTCCACGCGCACAACCACATCGGCCCCATCACCACCGGCGCGCTCGCTGGTATTATCGTCGGCGGTATTGCGTTCCTCTTAATTCTTCTCGGCTGCGGTGTCGTAATCAACGGAAAGCGGCGGAGAAAAAACTACCTGCGCCGTCGTGAGGAGCAGACAAAGAACTGGCCGAGTCCTCAGGCGGCGGGAGAAATGTTCGAGACGCCTCTCAGCCAGAAACCTCTGCGTGGTGGATGGGGCGACTCCCCCGTGAGTGCCGCCACACACGACGGCGCATATCCGTATCCTCGTTATTTCTCACCATATGCCACTCAATTCGACAGTCCTGTCAGTGCTGTTGAGGGCCCGAGCCAAATGACATGGCAAGCCGAGAAGGCACAGAGCATTGGTGTGGCTCTAAGTCCGGACCACGACGACGCGGAAATGCCGTGGGGAGATAGGAAGGGCAAGGAGAGGGCCGATGATAATTCGGAAGGCTACGAGCTACAAGAGGGCGTTAACAGTGCCGGGGGCTACGGCTATCCAAACCCTGTGCCATCCCATATTCCCTCGGAAGCACCCGTGTTAAATCACCCTGGCTACGGCCGGCAAGGACAGGCATATCCGCCACGATTCACGCCACCACCACAATAGAGGTGTGAGTAGCGAAGAGTGTTGGGTAAGGAATGACGTGGATGATTTTCAGACATGTGGCATTATTTTGGATTTTACTCGTTATATCCCACCGGCTTGGAGTTCGGGCGCGCGAATGAGTTGGGTTTACGAAGTTACTATATACCACTATACAGATCGGGATGGCCTGGGAGTACCCGGGACTGGCGTTTACTTGTACTGTACTCTATTCTTTTTGCGGCATATCTCTCTCATCTTAAGAGGGTAAAATCTTAAGTTAATGATGAAAAAATCCAACCATCTTCATGAATACATGCTGCGAGTAAAGGACATAGGGAGAAACTACTAAGTATTCCCGCTAAAGAAATGAGAAAAGCTCCGCAGAGGTGTGGCGTAGGCTAGGATAAGAGATGGGGCGCCCTTAGCGATAACGAGTTTGGGTGCTGTGGCTGGAGCTCTCCCGCCTTTGATTCCCCACAGCTTCCCTGAATTGGCTGCTAGCAGAACTAGCAGAAAATTTTGGAGCTCTGGATTTTTTTTCCAACCCAAACTGACTGTAGATACTATCTCAACAGTGGAAGTTCTGCATCCCGCGAATTTCTAGAACAACGCCACTTCTCGCGAAGATCGCCGTCACCAATATATTTATTTTCACCCAAGTATAGATATATTGACGGTTGACAATGGCTACACAAACCGATAAGAAGCCTGCCGAGGCCGACCATACTATCAAGCCCACCGCCGTCACGCCCGCCGTTGACACGAGCAACTGGCCTCTGCTGCTCAAGAACTACGACAAGCTCCTCGTCCGAAGTTGGTACCCATAAATACCGTAGAGAAATACGTATAGTTGACACGCGCATAGCCGGTCATTTCACACCGATTCCCAATGGCAGCCCTCCTCTGAGCCGAGACCTAAAGAACTACATTGCCTCTGGTGTTATCAGTAAGTACCATAGAACCCTACGCGAATATTACGGCAACTAGGAGCCCGTGTTCAGCTCGCCTATTATCGGACTGCATTGCCCATTTCACCATGACATTAAAGGCTTTGGTGCTGACTTGTGACGCGTAGACCTTGACAAGTAGGATATCTTAAATAGACCACTCCGAAAAGTCATTTCTAACAAGGTGACTAGGCCTTCGAACCCCAGTTCGCACGAGGTGGTCGCTTGGGTCAAGCGCATTCTACGGTACGACTCGATACGACGCGCAATACTAGGCGGTTACTGACCTAGAGGTTAGCACGGAAAAGACAGGTCACTCGGGTACCCTTGATCCTAAAGGTTAGATTTCCCCTCAACTCCGTATCCCGCGAGCGTCATTGTAAGGGGATACCGTGTAAAACGCCAAATACTAACCTGCAGATGTGTAGTTACCGGATGCTTGATTGTTTGTATCGATCGGGCGACTCGACTGGTCAAATCGCAGCAAGGAGCCGGAAAGGAATACGTCGCTGTGGTAAGAAACGGCTGAGCTCGCTGAGCATGTGTAATGCCATGTTACTAATGGTTTCGCGTTGTCTAGATCCGTCTTCATGACAAGCTCCCCGGTGGCGAGGCACAGTTTTCGCGCGCCCTCGAGACATTGACTGGTGCTCTCTTCCAAAGGCCCCCTCTAATTTCCGCCGTCAAGCGTCAACTTCGTATCCGAACCATCCACGAAAGCCGAGTTATTGAGTTTGACAATGACCGCCACTTGGGTATCTTCTGGGTGAGCTGCGAGGCCGGAACTTATATCCGAACGTTGTGTGTCCATATGGGTCTCCTTCTCGGCGTTGGTGCGCACATGCAGGAGCTCCGTCGTGTGCGGTACGGGCTTCCCGCACATTTTCCCTTCAGTTTCAATAACCTGAATTCCTCGATACTGAAAGCATTTTTTATTGCATATGGGAATCGCTGACACTGGATTGTGAACAGATCTGGAGCTATGGACGAGACTAAAGACCTAGTGACTCTTCACGATGTTCTTGACGCGCAATGGATGTATGATAACACCAGGGATGAGTCTTACCTGCGAAAGGTTATCTCACCTCTCGAAACCCTCCTTACGTCTTACAAGCGTATAGTCGTCAAGGACAGTACTGTGAGTAATAGCATATTCCGTGAATTTCGCGGACGGCCGGGAGTTTTGCTAACATTTAACACAGGTTAATGCTATCTGCTACGGAGCTAAGGTAGGCAGAGAAACTCACTCTACAATTACCTTGTACTGACTCTATTGTAGCTGATGATTCCCGGCTTACTGCGATACGAAGCGGGCATTGAAGCTCATGAAGAAGTTGTCCTTATGACTACAAAGGGAGAGGCTATTGCTTTGGGTATCGCGATGATGAGCACAGTCGAAATGTCATCCTGTGATCATGGTGTCGTTGCCAAGGTCAAGCGTTGCATCATGGAGCGCGATCTATACCCCAGAAGATGGGGTCTTGGCCCCACTGCCACTGAGAAGAAGAAGCTTAAGGCTTCCGGCAAGCTAGACAAATTCGGAAGAGCGAACGAACAAACGCCCGCCAAGTGGACAGCTGAGTACAAGGACTACACCGCTCCTGCTGAATCTGCTGCTGCCGATGTCACCATGTCAGAGGCACCTGTTGTTGACGTTACAGCTACGCCAGCGGCTGCTGAATCCACACCAAACGGAGAGGAAACCCCCGCGGCAGATGACGACAAGAAGAAGCGCAAGAAGCACGAGGGAGAGACGCCCGAAGAGAAAGCCGAACGAAAGCGAAGGAAGGCTGAGAAGAAGGCAGCCAAAGCATCCAAGCGTGCTTCGATTGGAAAAAAGGAGGATTCCGACTCTGAATAATCCGGAATTCTGGACGTTTAGTTACGAGTAGCTTTGGGTGATACCATCTCTGCTAGCGCCTCGCTAGTATTTCGTCACATGTTCATGTGCATGGCGTTTTTACTGTATTATACAGTTTACAGGATCTGGAAAACGGCGTTCCGGAAGTTTGCTTAATGGTGTGGAATAATGATATCTGAAAAAGAGCCGAGGATTGGACTACGCCCGGATCAAGTACATAGTATTGTTCAATCTAGGGACAGAATGTCAATCCAGCTTGTAATCAAAGGATGCTTGATAAGTGCTAGTGCGTAGTTGTCAGGGACCCTGTACTTGAGGTGGGTGAAAGACTCTTATTGTTGCGCAGAGCCTTTCTAGCTACTCTAAGTGCCAACCACTACCTATATACAAGAATGGTTTCTTTGTCTATACAGGTGTCTATACAGTCTCCTGATGATCCGTATGAACGCTTGGTATAAATGCCTGGCAGTCCGTAACAGTAGTATAGACTCAGGGACTTGGTGAAGCCTAACGTAAAACTAGACTGTCTGGCTCATGGCTCTGCTCATAGTCACATCTACCAATGTGCCGGTATCAACAACATTGTTTAGCTTGATTTTCAGAGCGCACTATACCTAGTCTAATGTACTGGCAAAGTCTAAAAACCAGTCCTAGGTCTATAGGCGCTACCGAAAGGTATAATAGATTTTCTTCGTGAGAGATATAGGTGATCAAGTGCGATGCTTGCCCCCCTTAGAAACGCAGATTATACTACTCTGAGTTGCATTACATGATGTGTAGTAGGCGGTACTGTCGTAGATATTTACCATCACTGAGATTTTAGCGTATCTGTGTACATAAGCATTATTATCCGATGCATGTAAGATACTACCTAGGAAATTCTGATTGGGCGCATTTCACCTATGCCCTTGAAGTGTGCCGAGACAGGTAAATAGGCCCGCCTTTTTAACCCGATTCGAACCTCACCTCGGACCTCAAGCACATGTTGAGCTACCTGGGTACGTAGGTCGCGACGCTATTGGAGCTGGCCGGGTGCCGTAGAGATGGGCAGATCCGAATGTTCGGGCAAAGCGCCCGGTGTAACTGTGCAATTGGATTCGGTCCCGTCTATGATTCGCCGGAAATGAGCTTGGCATCACCGACCCAGGTCAGCACGGACCATGGAAGACTAATGGATTTACAGTTGGTCTAAGGTTACCTAGCGTGGGATAGGTACAGCTGTAGGTGAACTTAAGCGCCTGTCAACTGTCGAGGAGATTGTGTGCAGCCCGCATGCTGCATCCTGCAAGCCACCATCACGGTGATATCTTTGCTATAGAGCCATGTGCTATTGTGCTGACTTCGCGCAGGTTGGATGCAAGATGTGTTGATGATAATCTTGGTTGTTTTCATGCGCAACACATCAGCATATTCATTTCGGATGCAGACAGAGAAATTCTCCCATTGCTCAGAGAACAAGTTCATTTTCCTATCTCCGCACATCCGGGCAGACAGTCGTATAGGCGTTCCCTAGGTATGTATAGGACCAACATCGTTCACCTTCGGTCAAAATACGCACGACATTCAGGTTTGTTGGTCAGCGCACGCCGAACCTACATTAGAGGTTAAACTAAGAGATTTGGACCAGGCACGAGGGATCAGGAACAGCCGTTTTCTGAACAGGGGTATTCCACCAAACTACCCTAACTTGCCTACTTAGTGAGAGTGACCGTATTTGCCGCCCGCGACCTGCATGCTGGCCCACCGGATAGACTTCGTCTTCCGACTCGACAAATCAGAATTCTTGCTCTCGAGAACACCGAATTACTACTGGTTCGTTCTTCTGTGATGCCTTACCGTACATCCCACCACTAGCCCCATGCTCCTGGTACCAGGCACGATGGACTATTGGGGTTATCGTCTCAATAGCGTCGACTTTGGCGGCATCGGTCATGACGATCTAAGCGATGTCACGTCCTGCCTTACGAGCATCTGCTGAGTCTGTAAGTGGAATATAGTCTAGTGTTACTAATGAGGGGTTTGTATACCTATATGTTTACTGCCTCTCCTGAACGTGCTCCTATCTCTTGCGTCTTCCTATACTCTATACTCACGATCCTTCGCTTCTTACTCCCGGGGAATCCCTTCATTCATTCACGGACTCGATTCCCATTCTCGAACACACTCGATTTCCAGCTGGCTGGATGTCATCGTGTCGAATCTAATTAATTGTAATAATACTCTTTGCTGCTCTCATTATCTGAGTACGGTGTGTCTTTATCACCTTGTTTATTTGATACCCCCTTCATATCTCGAATTAAATAGCCTGCATCACAATGGAGTCTTTCCGTTTCACGTGGATTATTGGACTTCTTCTTTCATACTCTACAGCTTTACAAGTCACGCCTAACTCTCCCTGCGCTTCATTTTGTCTCGACTCCGAGGGCGGCGACGTCTCCGACCCTAATGCATCAACCACTACGAACGACGATATAACATGTCTTGATTCTCAGTACGCATCATCGCCCGTTGGCCTCAAGTTCCAGCGATGCATCAGCTGTCTTCAAGATAGCACATTCTCCCAAGGGAGCGAGAGTGACCAGCTCTGGTTTTTATGTAAGAGAATTTCATCCTGTATAACCCAACTAATGCTAACTCTTGTCTAGATAATCTTAGATATACATTTGACAATTGTATATTTGGCTTTCCTAATGCCAGTGGTAACCCGTCTACACCATGTTCTACATCCACAGCATGCGGTGTATTGAGGGATTCCCTCACCGAAAGCGATCTAAACCCAGACGGCCCAGCCTATTCGTATTGCGACGTTGATGGCGGGGTCATAACTAGCTCTGAAGTCACAAAGTGCACGTCCTGCGTAGCGGCCTCAGATGGCCAAGGCTTCTTAGTTAATTGTAAGCTTCAATTCCTATCTCAAATGTCTTCGCACTATCTCCTAATACATACCGTAGATCTAGTTGCCCTAGAGGCGGGCTGCAATCAGCGACCAGCCGCTGGGACGGCAATAGGACTGAGCGATACCGTCTTTTCTCCTACACAGATCAACGCTGTTGATCCTAGCTCAAAGTCCTCTAAGGATAACCAATCCACCCTACCAACAACCACGATTGTTGGAATTGCCGTTGGTGCCGCAGCGGTCTTTCTAGCCATTGCGGGGTTCTTCTTCGTGCGCTATCGGAAGCGGCGAAACCGCCGTCTCCGTCTCGAAGGCAGCACGCCCAAAGAAAGCATAGCCGCCCGAAGACACCGCCGCACATCCGACCTCTCGTTCCGCTGCCAGACTCACCTAACACCACGTTCCCCTTCCTTCCCAACCCAATCCGAGTCCACTATTGAGGAAGAGAAGAGTTACTCTAACCCACACCTCGCACTGGGATCCCACCCCATCACCCTCGAATCACCCATATCGAGGAAATCGCTCACCTCCTGGGAACCACAGGCGGGCGTATCATCATTCTCTCGCCCCAGACCAGCGCCGCAGCCGTTGCAGAGCATAGCAACAACAGGTCCCACGTTCCCAGAACACGTGCACTACTCCACTTCTCCCAAAGCCGCACGCTTCTCACCCCACGAGGAGACACCCACCAGCACCACGAGCACGCGGAGCACGGCACAGCTACTCCCGCTGCGCCCCTACAACCCCGCTGACTACGGCGTCTCGTCGCCGCACATCGGCAGTCCGGCCGACGGCTCGTACACAAGTCCCGTGTCGGCGTCGACGACGAGTCCGCTACTAAGTCGCCTGTGGGAGAAACAACAGCAACAAAACCTGAACTACAACCAAAAAAAAAACCAGGGCCAGGGCCAGGAGTCCATGGCGCCTATATGGGAAATGCCGCAGCGTAGCACCAGCTTTAGTGCGCGGGCGAAGGGGCTTGAGCGCATCGGTGTCCCACTAAGCCCCGGGAGCAAGAAGAGGGTGAGTAATACCGGCAGTCCGGTTGAGTCAAAGGAGATCAATACTGTGTTCCCTGGCCCGCCGAGTCCGGGGGCGAGATGGAGGAGGTCATGATGGTTGGGTGTTAGAAGTGGTATATAATAATAGGGTTACGTCCTTAATAAAGTAAAATGATACTAATGTCTTAAATGCTATCTCCTGACGGTGTGTAGTTTTGGAGCGCATTTGTGTTTTGCTACTGGCTTCGCTTTAATTGTTATTTGAGCTTCATTCGTAAAGAAACTAAGGAGACTTTAAGGTTTCCCTCTTATGAGTTAAAAAGCATAACCTATATAAAAAAAGGAAGAACTAAAAAGTTAAGATAGTTTGGCTCCAACTTACATTTATGAGTGACAGATTTATTTCAATAAGTTCTATTTTGAGGAAGGTTAGTAATACTTAGGGCTAGATTTCTTGTCAGTAGTGCCTCCAACAGGATGAATTGCATGAGCAGTAGAGATCTCCCTATGTCGGTCTAAAAATGGGAATTAGACAGCCCCGCTTTAGGTAAGTTTACGTTCAAGCGTACGACGAAGCCTGGAAAGAATGTTCTCGTTAATGAGAGGTAGCTTTGGAGCACCGTTTAAGTCGGATTTCGGAGCAACGATCGACAACTTGGGTTCCGCAGCCTGCCTCGCTGGCAACATGCGACTCAACTTCCCCTTCTTTTTGTGGGCGGTGGCTGTGAACTCCACAACAATGTAATCGCCGCAGTTTCGTTGGCGCATCATCTCAAGATGCAAAGGTGTAAGACTGCATGTGTGAGGCCTAGCTCGGCCGTTCAAGGGGTGGTCCCCCTCCCACACTACAGCGGCGGAGATGGTGTCAATAGTAACGTCTTCTACGTCGTCACCGTAGCAACCCCTAAAGGGAAGGAGGAGGTCGTATGCGTTAGCTAGAACTCCAGTTGGTATGACCTCCGGGGGAATATTGAGGTCAGGTTCACGCTTGATGAATTCGTGAGCTGGCCCTTCCCAATCATTTAGAGCACAGCATGAAGTTCTCTCATAGTAGTTCTTTGGTTCGGGATTTTCAGTGGTCCGGTACCTAGATGGTGGATAAGGTTCTTGTTTAATGTCCGAAGGCGTCCACATCCGAGTCATCTCACACGTAGGCCCGTTCTTAGGGCAATTGCGGTGCTTAAAGATAACCCGGTGTTCAACATAGGGTTGCGAGTGTGGGTGAGAGTAGGGTTCACTAGGAAGGAGGATCATAGTAACCATGGTTGTTAGAGTTAGAATTCTTTGTCGAAAGTAGTGTTTAGAAGTGTTTTGTGTCTTTAGAAGTTAGTTAAAGCTGGGATTGGTTAGCGTGTGGGGGAAGAAAGCAGCAGAATTAGCAACACAACAAAGACAATTTATAGCCTAAGTATTTCCCAAAACTGTTTACCAACAGCCATGATATTCAACTACACTATGTACGCTTTAATAAAACAGGCCTCTACTTATTAAATGAGCTTTGACACAACCGAGAAAAGGTAGTAATAGGTTCTACTTGACGATTAGTTAGGCTTATTGTTTAACCCCTGTATTTTAAAACAAAGGAAACGTTCAAGGCAACTAGAATGGCATTATACACAACCCTTGAGCAGAAATACCTAAAGGGGGGGCCTTTGATAGCCATGGCGAGCTGGACCAACTTGCCAGTACTGATTCTGTATAAAAATGTTGAAGTATTGGTATAGAAGCCTCCAAGACTAAAGGTTGTGGCATCCAAAACTAGAGTCCCCCACACTGTCCCATAGAGTCACATAAACCTCACCCTACAACATTCAAGCAAAATCATTAATTAGATATTTTTGTAACAAATATTAATATATTTTAGCTTTTGGTATTAAATATTATTATACTCTCAATAGTTTATATAATGGTTTGATCCTTAATCAAGACGTCTAGTGCGCGACGCTTGCCCTTTCCTTGCACCCAGTTATACGTACACAATAGAGTCAGTAATAGCTACACAGTTCCCTTAATAGTTTATATATATATATCGTTTATTATATTATTTAAATATATCTTTTAAATTATATAGAAGTTAGATGGTAATCAGGGAAACAAGCATGAGAAAGGTTCCCGATCCCGTAAATTTAAAGGCTTAATATTAATCACTTTAAATCTTTTTCTTGTGTTGATAAATCTACTTCTACCTGTTATTTTCCTCCCAAAGTCCATCAGTGCACTCAAATCCGATCGTCTCAGAGACATTACCACACAGGTAATGGTTGGCCATGGTGTTGTTGCTTGGGATATAAGCAGACACATTGGTGTACTTGATGCCAGTGCAAGGGCTTGCACCACTGCACTGAAGCTCAGCAAGCACGGCGCTAGTAGAAGTACCAGACCAGTTCTCGAGGGTGACATCGCGGATATTAAACTTGCTGGTGTCACACTCACCACGAGCACCATTGTAGCTAGTGCACTGAGTTATGGCGAAGATACCTGAGGTGTTGTGAAGCTTGAAATCAGACAGGGTGATGTTAGCGGCGTATCCTAGGCCTCCCCCACCACCATTCGGAGGATAGCCACGAGAAACACCAGTCCAGGTCTTGAAGTAGGCAGCATATCTCATGCGATCGTGAACAGTCACGTTACGGACCGTCACGTTCTCAACCGTCTCGTATTTACCATCGTACTGACCGATACTTCCCATGGCAAACCCAAGACCAGTGTACCAATCTTGGTTCTCGATGAGAATGTTGGTGCTGTTTGCCTTTGTAGAGATGTTGTCGTCACCGCAGTCGACGGTCCAGTTACGGAAGGTGATGTTGTTCGAGTAGATAACATCAGCCCCGTCGGTGTTGAGAGAGGAGAAGTCGAATCCGACTTCCCGGTTGGCATCGGTGCTGTTGACGTATATATCTTCGAGCAGAACATTCTCGGAGTGAATGACGGTCATAGTCCACATTTGGGATTGGACAAAACGCATCTTCTCAATGACGCTATTTTTCATGCCGGCGTAAGAGATCTGGTGCGGACGACCAGGGTAGTTATTGGTACCATTGATGAAGTCATACCAAACCTGGCCGTTGCCATCCAGAGTACCATAGCCAAAACCAGTCCAGTGGACATTCTCGCCGCCAAAAACCCAAGCAGTGGATTGGTTCTGGTAACCGACAGGCAGCGAGTTGTTGAGCCAGTAGTGAATATTGGTGTCCCACAAGAGGGTACCGTGGATCTCAACGTCCACGTTGGTCAAGCCCGTGGTGTTCATGACACGGCGGACATTGTATATTTCGTTCTTCTTGAACACGATCTTGCCGCGTTTCTCACCAGTCTCATGACCGCAGTCACGGAAAGCCCGCTCAATGGCATAGGAGGTATCGTGAGCGCTCGAATCAACCACACAGGTCTTAGAGCAGCTGGTTGTATGACCGTGGCTGGGAGTGCTCTGGACCGATAGGGCCAATGCCGGGAGGCTTAGCGCGGCAATGAGTTGCTTCTGCATCTTGAATTCCCGTAGTGGATGAGACAAGACAAAGCATAAAATAGCCCTAATCCTTGATAGGGAAACAAGGACCCTTATAGTCTATAACAAGAGAACCACGCCCGGGATTTCACATGGTGCAGATTGCGAAGAGGGCCACAGTCGGGTCAAAGTCGTCCGACGCCCATGTTTGATCCATAAGACTCCGGTGTCTATGTATGTCGATCCTCTCCTAGCATCCGGAGCAGAGTTTTGGGGTGCGGAGAATCCCTGAGTATCGCAACTTTTTGTGAAGCAGCAGATTTGACACGCAAAATACTAGGTTAGCACGCGGAGCGCACGCGCGATACTACATGAATCTGACAAGACGGGAAGTCCTTTGTATAGCTCGAAGAGACTCTATGCGGCATGTCTAGTCGGCAATTGAAGTAATACTAATACTAGCGGCCGCCGCCTCCTTCGTACGCGCAGCGGCTGGGATGCCCTCGTTTCTAGCGCCTCTGCCTCTGCGTGCCCGTCCGCTAATGAAAAAGAACAGATCGTACCAAGAAAAGTAATTTGGTAGCAAAAGCAAGGTTGTATTAAAAAGGAAAAAACCTAAGAATGCCTTCGTTTTTGACAAATAAGTTTACAAAATAAGTAAAACAAAAGTTATCTATAGTTTTTAATTTTTTGCTGCTATTATTATAACCTAATTAAAAAACGCTTTTTTTTTATTTAAAACGTTAGCGTAAATTTTTTTTTTCGTTATGCTTTATTAAATTAAAATAAGCTTATTTTATTTAAAAATAATATGTTTATTTATTTGCTTTTATACTTTTATATTTACTTTTATACTTTTATACTTTTATATTTACTTATTTACTTTTATACTTATTTATTTATTTTTATATTTATTTATTTATTTTTATACTTACTTTTATATTTATTTATTTATTTTTATACTTACTTTTATATTTGTTTATTTACTTTTATATTTATTTACTTTTTTTTTTTTATATATACTTTTTTTTTTTTTTTTTACGTACTTTTTTTTTTTTTTTTATATATTATTTTTTTTTTATATATATATTTTTTTTTTTATATATATTTATTTTTTAATATTTATTTATTATTTTTTATTTATAAAATAATATATATATATAAATTAACATTTTAATGTTTTAATATAAATATAAACATTTTATTATTAAAATATTAAAAATATTTATTTTAATAAACAATAGTAATTTTAGCTATATAGCTTATATAAATAAATAATTTATTAGTTTGTTTATTTATATAAGCTATATAAAAGTTTTATAAGTTTTAAAAAATATAAATATATATTTTATATTTAACTATTTAATAGTTTTTATTAAACATGTTTATAGTTATTAATTTAAATATTTTAATTTATAAGCTTTATTAAATATATTTATAGCTTTTAAACTAAATATTTTAATTTATAAGCTTTATTAAATATACTTATAGCTATTAAACTAAATATTTTAATTTATAAGCTTTATTAAATATATTTATAGCTTTTAAACTAAATATTTTAATTTATAAGCTTTATTAAATATATTTATAGCTATTAAACTAAATATTTTAATTTATAAATATATTAATTATATTAACTTTAAGCATATAAATTATATAGTAAATAATTTAGCAAATTAATAACTAAATTAAAAAAATATATATATATATAATACTTTTATAAAAACTTTTTATTTTTATATAACTATTAATTTTAATAAAAAATAACCAAACAAAATAAAAAAACCTTAAAAATAACTAAGCAAAATAAAAAAACTTTAAAAACAATTAAACAAAATAAAAAAACTTTAAAAATAATTAAACAAAATAAAAAAATCTAAAAAATAATTTAATAAAACAAAAAAACTTAAAAAACAAATTAATAGTTTGTTTTTTTAAAGCTTTAAATATATATAATTAAAATTAAAAAAAAAAAGCATATATTTTAAGTTTATTTTAATATTTATTTTAATGTTTATTTTAGCTTTATTTTAGTGTTTATTTTAGCTTTATTTTAATATATTTTAATATTTAGTTAATAAATTATTTATATAATATTTATTTTAATTATAACTTTAAGTTATTAAAATATTTTAATTACTTATAATAAAAACTAAATAAAATATTAAATTGTTTATATATTTTTTATTTAAAACTTAGTTTAATATAATATAACTTATTATTAAAACTATATAAAGCTACGTTTATTTTAATAGCTTTAATTAAAAAAAGTTAAAAAATAATAATAAAATAAAAATAAAAGCATTTTTGTTTTTAATTATAAAAGCTTTTAGTTTTTTATAAAAAAAATATATTTTAGCTAGCAAACTTACTTTTAAATAGTATAAATAAACGTTTTTATTTATATAACTTTATTATAATTTATACTTTTATAAATATAATAATAATAACTAGTTTATTAATTATTTTAAAGTAAAAAAAGCTATTTTTAGCAATATTTTAAGTAATTATAAGTTTATATTAAATTTTTATATTTATTTAAATGTTTTTAATTTATTTACTTAAATAAGTAAATAAACTATAACTAAATAGCTAAGCTAAAGCTTAGCAAGCAAACAAAAAAATAAACAATAACTTTTTTATATAAAAATAAAAAGCAAGCTATATATAAGCTATATATAGCTAAGCTTTTTATTTATATAACTAATTATTAATTATTATATATTAATAGCTATAAATAACTATTAAGCAGCTATTAATATAGCTTTTTAATACTATATATAGCTATTAATAATTAACTTATTATATATTAGCTATTTTATTGTTTTGCTAATTGTTTTATTAAATATAATACTGCTATAAATAAGCTATTAATATAAAAATATAAGCTACTAATAGCTAATATAAATTAGTATATTATTTAATATATAAAATATAATAAAGCATTTTTAATTATTTATTTTTTTATATATAAAATATTATAATAAAGCAATTTAATATTTATTATTTTTTTAAAAAATTTAAAAAAAGCTTAAATTTAAATAGTTTTTATTATATATAGCTTATAAATATATTATTAAAGTTTTTTATAATATAGTTTTTTTTTTATATATTGCTTTAAAAAATAATAAACTTAAAATTTAATTATTAAATATTTTAAATTTATAAAAATTTTTTAATTAATATAAAAGTTTTGTTTATAATTTTTTAATAATTTTTTTAGTATTTTTAAAAAGTTTATTAAAATTATACTATAAATATTATATTTTAGTTTTAATTATATTGTTTATTACTATTAATATTTTTATTAAACTATTAATTATAATTATATATATATTTTTTTAAATTGTTTAAAGCTTATTTTTTATAGTTAAAAATATTTTTTAATATAATATTATTAAACTATTTAAATTATAAATTTGTTTTATATTATTTAAATTATAATAAAATAAACTTAAAGCTAAATTAAATAATTAAAATAAAAATTAAGCTTATTTAATTATTAATATAATATTTAAAATTAAAAAAATAAATATTAAAATAGTTTAAAAAATAACAATTAAAAATAATACTTAAAAAATAATAAACAAAAATAATATTTAAAAAATAACAAATAAAAATAATACTTTAAAAATAAAAAATAAAAATTTAATAATAAATATTATTAAAAAAATATTTTTATTTTTTATTAATTTTTTATAAATAAAATAAATTTAGTTTTAATATAACTAATATATAATATAATAATAATAAAACTAATATTAATATAATAAAATAGTTATTTAGTTTTTAATTATAATAAAACTAATATATATAATATTTTTTATTTAATATTTTAAAATTTTTTTTAATTATTATTTTTATAAAGCTTTTATTTAATATATTAAAGTTTTTTTTAAAATTATTTATATAAAGTTTTTATTATTATTTTTATTAATAAATAAATTTTAATAATTATAATAATTATTAAAATTATTAAAGCTAATATAGCTATTATTATTATTAATATTATTAAAGCTATAAAAGTTATTATTAATATTATTAAAACTTTTTTTAAGTTTAACTTATAATATATTATAAACTAACTATAAAAAAGCTAATTAAAAAAGTTAAAAATAGCTAAATTAAAATAAAACATATAAAAAATTATATTTTAATTAAAAAATATATATATATATTATATATAAAATAAATATTTATAAAGCTTATAAAACTAAAACTAACAAATATAATAAGTTTATATTTATAAAGCTTATATATTTTATTATAATAAGCTAAACAAATAAAACAAACAAATATATTATTAAATAAAAAAATTTTTAATAAAGTTATATTTATAAAAAAAAAAAATATTATATATAATAATAAAATTTTTTATATAATTAGTTTTTTTTTATTTTATTTATTAATTTAAGCTTATTTTAAGTTTTTAAAATAAAAGCTATATTTTATAATTATTTATATTTTTATAATATTATTGTTTAATAAATTATTTTTATAATATTTTATTTTAAAAATATATTTTTATTAAATATTATAAAATTTTATTATTATATAAATATAAAGTTTTATAATTATAATATTTTAATAAGTTTTATTTAATATTATAATTAATTTATTAAATAATAAAAAACTATATTTATAATTTTAATATTTATATTAAATATAGTTATTTAATAATTAAATTAAATATATTAAAAGCTAATTAAACTAAAAAATAAAAATTAACAATTAATAAAACAAATTATAAATATATTATTATTATATTATAAGTTAAACAAACTAATATAATTTAATAAAAATTTAAAATAAATATAAATATAAGTTTATTTAAATAACTATATTATAGTTTTATTATAGTTAAATTTTTATTAAAACGTTAAATATATAATGTTTGCTTTTTTTATATTTAATTATTTTTATATAATAAAATTAGTTATAAATATATAGTTATTAATTTAAATAACTATATAATTATAAAAAAATAATAAAAAGTTATAATTATAAAAAATCTTTTTAAAACAAATATTTTAAAATAATAAAAACTTAAAATATAAATTTATTTAAAAAATTAAAATAAACTAATTTTTTATAATTTTAAAAAGTTTAAAAAATAATTTAAAAATATATTTAAAAATTTAAAAAAAAAAATAATAAACTAAAAAAAAACTACTAATAATAAAGTAAAAAAAATTAGCAATAAAATTTTACTTAAGCAAGTAAATAAACTACAACTAAATAGCTAAGCCGAGGTTTAACAAGCAAACAAAAAGGTAAGCAACAATTTTTTTATACAAAAGTAAAAAGGCAAATTATATATAAGCTATATATAGCTAAGCTTTTTGCTTATATAACCGATTACCTATTATTATATACTAGCAGCTGCATATAGCTACTAACGGCTATTAGTATAGCTTTTAGCAGTATATATAGCTGTTAATAACTAAATTATTATATATTAGCTATTTTATTGTTTTGCTAATTGCTTTGCCGGGCGTAATATAACTGCAAATAGGCCGCTAACGCAAAAATATAAGCTGCTAATAGCTAGCAAAATATTAATACGTTAGTTAACTTATAAAGCGTAAAAAAGCACTTTTAACTATTTATATACTATATATATATAGTGCTATAATAAAGCAATTAGCACTTACTACCTTTTTTAAAAACTTAAAAAAAGCTTAAGTTTAAATAGTTTTTATTATATATAGCTTATAAATATGCTATAAAACTTTTTGTAATATAGTTTTTTTTTTTATATACTGCTTTAAACAGTAATAAACCTAAAGTTTAACTATTAAATTAACAATAAAATATATAATATTATTTAAATAAATATTATTTAAAACTTTATAAAATAATAAAAATATTATAATAATTATATTTTATTATAAACTTAAAAAAAAAGTTAAAAATAAAATTTATTATATAAAAAAATTTAATAATTTTAATAAATATATAATATTTAATGGTTAAACTTCGGGTTTATTGCTGCCTAAAGCGGTACGTAGGGAGGAAACTATATTACAGAAAGCCTTAGCAGCACATTTATAGGCTATATATAGTAAAAACTATTTAAACTAGGCCTTTTTTAGGTCTTTTAAAAAGGTTAGTAAGTGCTGATTGCTTTATTATAGCGCCTTATATAAAAAACAAGTGGTTAAAGGGTCCTTTTTGCGCCTTGCATGTTAGATAACGCGCTAATTTATACCAGCTGTTTGCGGCCTATATTTTTGCATTGGTGGCCTGTTTGCAGCAGTATTACGCTTGGCAAGGCAATTGGTAGAGCGGTAAAGTGGCCAAACATAGTTATATCGGTTGTTAGCAGCTGTATATATTGCTAGGCGGCTATACTAATTGCTTGCTGGCAGCTATTTGCAGCTGCTAGTATATAGTTGTCAGTAATCGGTTATATAAGCAAGAGGCTTAGCTATATGTGGCTTGTGTGTAGCTTGCTTTTTACTTCTGTATAGGAAGGTTGTTGCTTACTTTTTTGTTTGCTTACTAAGCCTTGGCTTAACTATTTGGTTATAGTTTATCCACTTGCCTAGGTGGATAAATATATAATATTTATAATTAAAATTAATAATAAACAATATAAATAATATTTATAAAAGCAAAAAAAATAATAAATTATTATTTTAAATATAAGTAAAAAAAAAATAATATAATTAACTATATTAAAAATATATATAAAATTAATAAAACTTAATATTATAAACAAAAAATAATAAAATTTTAATAAAATTAAATGTTATAATTATAACTAAATAAAACATATAATATTATATTATAAAAAACTAAAAAAACTTAAATAATAAATAATAGTTATAAAAAATAATAAAATATTTAAAATAATTAAATAAAAAACTTAAAAATATAATTTAATATTATAATTATTAAGCTAAAAAAAGCTAATAAATAAGTTAATAAAAAAAACTTTAAAAAAATATATAAAAATTAACGAAAAAATAAAAAATATTTTAAATAAAATAAATTATATTATTATAAATAATATAACTATTAAATATATAAAAAATAATTAAAACAATTAATATAAAAATTTATTTAAAAAAATATATATAATTATAAAAACTATAAAAAAATATAAATATAAAAAAAAACAAATTTATAAAATTAATAAAAAAAATTTATTTATTATATTAAATTATATTATTAAAAAATATAAAAATATAAAAAATATAATTTATTAATAAAAAAAAAATTAATATATAAAATAAATTTAAAATAATAGTAAAATTTATATATAAAAGCTATTATTATAATAATATTATAATATATAAAAATTATATAATAATATATATTAATAATAAATTATATATAAAGTTAATTTAAATATTATATATAATATATTAATATATAATATATAAAAAAATAAAAATAAAAATAAAAAATATATAGTTTTTATAATAAAATAATAAATAATTAATAAACAATTTTTATATATATAAAAAATAATTAATAATTATTTATAATATTTAAATAAAATTTAAAATATTTTAAAAAATATATTATTAAAAAAAAAATACTAATAAATATATTATAAACTTATATATAATATATATAAAAAAAAAGCAAAAACGTTAAAATAAAAATAATAATAAAAATAATAAATAAAACAAAAAAAATTAATGTTTAAAAAACAAAAAATATTATAAAACAAATTAAATATAATTAATAAAAAAATAATAATATTTATAATTATATAAATAATTAATTAAAAGTTAATTAAAATTAATTTAATTAAATATATAAAAAAATAAAACAAATAGTAAGCAAAGCATAAAAAAAACCTTTTAACCACTTGTTTTCTATATATAAAGCGCTATAACAAAGCAATCGAACTTTATTACCCCTTTTAAAAAACCTAAAAAAAGCTTAAGTTTA
Source organism: Nemania sp. FL0031 (assembly GCA_022432375.1). Lineage (NCBI taxonomy): Eukaryota > Fungi > Ascomycota > Sordariomycetes > Xylariales > Xylariaceae > Nemania > Nemania sp. FL0031. The sequence goes on along the minus strand of JAJKKK010000120.1, from coordinate 2,172 downwards.
AATAGTTTTTATTATATATAGCCCTATAAATATGCCGTTAAAGCTTTTTATAATATAGTTTCTTTTTTATATACTGTTTTAAATAACAATAAACTTAAAGTTTAATTATTAAAACAAATAACAAGCTATTTAAAAATTAAAAAATAATAATAAATAATTATAAAAATTAAACAATTAATTTTAAATATAATAAAATTATTAAATAATATAAAAACTAAAGCTATAATTTATATTATATTAAAAATATAATATTAAAATATAAAAAAACTTTATTTTATTATAAATAATTAATATAATAAATATATTATAATAAATAAATAAAAAACTTTATAATTTAATAATAGTTAATAAAAGCTTTATAAATTATTAAAATAATAAAATAAAAAAAAAATAAAAAAAATATTTTTTTATATTAAAAACTATAATAAAAAGCTTATATTAAATATTATTAATATAAAATAATATAATATTGTTTTAAAAATATTTTAGCTATAAAAAAATAATTTTATAATAAATTAAAAAATAAAAAAATTTTAATAAAAAAAACTAAAAAAAAACTTAACTATTATTAAAATATATAATAAACTAATATATAAGCTTAAAAAAATATTTTATATAAAAATAATTATAAAAATATTAAAATTAAAGCATTATAAAATTTTTTTTAAAAAATATTAAAAGTTTAATAATTTGTTTAATAATAAAAACAATAATATAAAGCTATTATAATATAAGCTTTAATTTATTTATAGTTATTTAATAATTTATATTTTATATATTATAATATAATTAAATGTTTATTGCTAACTAATTAACCTACTAGGCTTTTTATTAAGCTACAATTTGTTAGTTAGTTATTAATAATATTTTTAACGCTTTTTTTTTTATATAAAATTTATAAATTTTTAACTTTTATAATAAAAGCTAAAATATTAAAAATAGTTTTTTTTTTATAATAATATTTTTTAATTAAGCTTTAAATAGCAGTTATAAAAATGTTTTTATTATAGTTTAATTTTTATTAAAACATTAAATATTAATATAACTTGTTATAAAAAAAGGCCCTATAGGCCTCCTGGCCCCTTGCTTTAGCCACAGGTAGCCTAAGCCACCTGTAGCTCCACCTCCCCCGTACAGGGCCCATAGGGCCCATAAGGCCTGTACTTTTCATACAACCTTATATTAGGTAAAATTATAGCCCTAGAAAATTATTTCTTTATTTTTAATATTACTATAATTTTTACTTATATTTTAAAAAAATTATATTAATAGTGCTTTTATTTACGTTTTATTATTAAAACTAAACTAAACTATACTTATTATAAAAGTTATTTTATTATTTTTTTAAAGTTAAAAAGTTTTTTTAATGCTTAATAAACATTATATAAATATTATATAAATTTTATATAAACTTAATTAAGTTATAATTAACCGTTTAATTTAAATTTATAACTTTAATATAATTACTATTTTTAATATATATACTAATAGCTTATTAACTTTATATGCTTTTTTAATTAAAAAAAAAACTTTTATATATTTTTTTATATTTTTATAAAGTTTAAAAACTTTAAATATTAGTTTATTATATTATACTATTATAAAAATATAAATATTATTTAGTTTATTATAATTTTATAAATAAAAATATAATAATTAAACGTTAGTAAGCTTAATATTTTACTTTTATATTTTAGCTTTTAAGCGTAAATATTATAAATTTATACTTAGTTTGCTATATTTTATATAAAAACATAAATATTTTTATTTTTTTATTAATTTATTATTTTATAAAAGCATAAAATTTTTTTTTATTTTATTTTATTATATAAATTATTATGTTTTTTTTTATAAATATTATATTTAATAGCTTTAAAAGCAAAAATAACTTTTTAAGTAATTTATTATTATTAAAATTAATTATAAAATTAAAATTAAAAGCAGGTTTTTTTGCTTAATTTTTAAAGCTATTTAAAAAAAGCTAAAAATTGCAAACTTTAAGCTATATATTATTAAACTTAAAAAGCAATAAAAAAAATAAATATAAATTAAACTATAATTATTTTTTTTTATAAGCAAACAAAAAAATAAAATAAATAATAGCAAGCTTTAAATATTATAATATAAACTATAAAAAATAATATAAATTATTTTATTTAAATATATTTAATA